>JAJIBD010024676.1:0-121175 GCA_021461705.1 Cryptotis parvus | reverse complement strand
GGACTCCTTTAAGGGCATTTGGCCCAAAACATTAGCACACTAAAGGGCCTAGGTGAGGTGCAGGGAGGGATTATCTAAGGACATTTAACACTCCCCTGCTTTCCATAACAATGGGAGGAAGGCCTGAGTTGCATGGGTATAAACTAGCCGGTTTTCACTCTCCCCGCGCTTCTTGGGGGCTGTTGCTCGCTGTGAGCGGTCGCCCTGCTTGGAAGTGTTCTTCTCCTTTCCCAAAAGCCTATGCACGTGGTGGTCGCCATCTTGGCCTACACGTGGCTGGGGTTCTAGCCTGGAATCCTAAGCATCGGGTTTTTCCTTTTGCTGATTTGTATGCCTGAACCTGTGATAAGTAAAGTCTTTTAAAATCGCATCGGATTCCTGAGTGTTCATCCATTCCCTCGCCGGCTTCGGAGGTAGAAGGGAACTCGCTTCCCGGCACTGTCGGGGACCCGCGGAGCGCCCCGACATTTGGCGTCCCTGGGTGTGGGCACCACGAACATCGCTCTGGTCTAATTATCATCGGACAGAGATCATCTGCCTCCCGAACCGTGAGTAAAATGATGGATATCTCATGGTATAGATACATTGTATCTTTTATTGGCTCAGAACCATACATAGCCCAGTCTATAAAGTTCCTTTCTGAGAACTACTCTATCTTTTCACAAATCATCTGGGTCCTTGCGATTTTTAAACTGTACCCTTTGCGTAAGGACAATGTTTAATAGAGAGAGGGAAGAAAGTAATAAATTGAATGCAATCTTAAGGGACGCAGATTTACTCAGCGCATTGAAGAAATAAGTGAGGATCATAAAGCTACAGGTAGACTGGTCTTAAAGCTTGAGGGACAGAATTATTAAACAGAGTTTAAAATTTGAAAAGAAATTAGAAGAACAGGAAAGTAAAAATTATTAACCAGATTTTAAAATTTGAGGAAAAAATTAGGAAGAACAGGATTTAAAAATTCAAGGAAAAAATTAGGAAGAACAGGATTTAAAATTCAAAGAAAAATTAGAAGAACAGGAAAGTAAAATTATTAAAACAGGATTTAAAATTTGAAGTAAAGTTTGAAGAGCAGAAGAAGGATATCGATAAAATCAGCATTATCTTAGAGGAAGAAATTGACAGACAGAGAGATAGAATAGATGGACAGAAAGAGGAGGTTTGGAAGTTACACATAAGATTGAAAGAACAAAAGGAAGAAACATATAGGAAACTTGAAAACTTAAACCAAGAAATGGATGTGTTACGCAGGGAGATTTCTGATTTCATAACTTATCAATCAGGACCTAGCGCATACCCAATACTGAGGCGTGAACCAACTAAAAGCCGTTCACAAACACGCCCCAAAACTGTAGACTTGAAAAGGTGTATACATTCCCAGCAAAAAAAATCTAAAAAAGAATTCTAATGTGGCTGATAACTTAGAGGAGGAACAGGAAAACCCAGAGGAGGCAAATTCCCAAGCTGAAAATCTCCCCAGAGTTAATACCCTCAATGGGGTAGATGTTCCTCTGCCAGATACTACAAGCTCTGATGAGGAAGAAGGGGAGAAACAGATTAGCTCGAGTCAAAGAGCAAAGGCCCAGCAATCTTTCTCATGACCAATCTAAAAGATAAAGTAAAACCGATTCATGAAGACTTAAAAATTGAGGCAATAACCCCGTTTAGGAAGGCTTGCGACAGGTTTGGAATATCAAGTCCTTATACTTTAAAATATTTAGCTGATTGGAGCGGAAAGTAGTCAGTGGGTATTGGGAGACTTTGAAACGGTAGCCCATACTTGTCTAAACAAATCACAGTACATGCAATGGCATATGTGGTATGCAGATGGGGTTAACCAGAATATTGACACTTTTAAGAGAAAAGGAATCAGGCCATACTATAACTTTTGCCATGCTAAAAGGTGAAGGTGAATGGAAAAAGAAAGCAAAACAAGCGACATTACCTGAACCTATTTTAAAATTTGTTCGGGAGACAGCATTAAAGGCGTGGGAAAGAGTAGGTTCCGACCCAGAATTTCTAGGTAGCTATACAAAAATTTACCAGGGTCGTGATGAACCATACTTTGATTTTGTTGGGAGATTATGTGAAACAATCCAAAAGACAGGTTCAAGACCCAACCACTCAAGAAATCCTAAAACGAAACTTAGCATATGAGAATGCTAATCAAAAATGTCGAGCATTACTATATGGTATTAGGGAAAAGGCTGACCTCATGGGGTATCTAAAGGCCTGTAGAAATGTCGGTTTAACCTCCCATAAAACACAGGATGATATAGAGGCTTATCCCATACAGCAGGAGGATCAGGAGAGGGATGAAATGTCAGGACAGCTCTAGGGGGGAGAAACAAGTCAGACAGCTCTAGGGGGAGAAACAATAAACTTCAAAGGATAAACAATAATCGGAGAAACTATTCTAATAATCGCAGCTCCACCCTCGAAGGGCCCCACCTGGACCATGCCCAAGGTGCAGAAAAAGGAAAACATTGGGCCAGAGACTGTCGGTCTTGGAGGCGAAGTCAGCCTCAGGCTTCATCTGGACAGATAACCTGCTTTTAGCTGCGGAAAGAAGGGACACACCTGTAGAGATTGCCCATCTTCTAAAACTATCAATACAGGGCAACATTCTAATAATCCCTTTATAGGAAATGTTACATGGACCCCCTCCCAGGTTCCACAAGCTCCGCAGGCTCAAATAACATCTATGCCTCCCCTAATGCGGGAAACTGGGTGGGGGCCAGCCCCAGGCCCAGCTGAATCCAGGGGCACTCTCCTTCATTCCACCTGCCCAGTATCCTCCGAATCAGAATCCACAGAATTACAGTCAATAAATGCTCTCTGGCCTACCCCATCAGGCAGTGGCAGTCTCGACATTCTCTGCCCTAAGACTGTCACAATATACCCAAGTCAAGACCCCTACATGCTAAAAACAGGGATAAAAAGGACCTGCTCCCCAGGTAGTATGGGTTTAATTCAGGGGAGCGATTGGCTGAAATTTAAGGGAATTATGGTGCATTTCGGACTTCTGGATCCTGAATCTCATGGAGAGATAATACTGTCAATATCTGTGCCAACTAAATGGACTTTTAAAAAAGGGGAACCACTTGCTAAACTATTATTATTTTTTGAGGATCCGTGTAGTCAGTCCGAACACCCTACAGCTGGTGGCTTAAACAGTACCAACCATTCTGCCAACTTCATTGTTGGTTATGCAGCCACACAGAACCAAGCCCACCAGCCACCTGCTAACTATCTAGTTGGGTACACTGCCAGAATTTCTCAGGCCAAGCGGCCGGTTATACCCATCGGAATTTATAAAAGGAAATTCAAAGGCATGTTGGATACAGGGGGCAGACATATCCATAATCTCCACCAAGTATTGGCCCTCTAACTGGGCCCTAAAGAAAGTGTCCCATAGCCTGAGCGGGGTAGGCAATATCTCCCTCCTCTCTTCTCCGACAGAGTGCCAGGTGGCTGCCGTGTATTGGCCCTGAAGGGAATGTAGCCATGGTCCAGCCTTATATAGCCCCTATGCCTTTAACTTTATGGGGTCGAGAGCATGCTGGAGCAGTGGGGGGCAGTAATCCACATACCTCGGCCCACTCCCCGTCGAGCACCAATTCCAGCTCTCCATAATAAGCCTAACACCGGGAGTAACCCTTTTTTAATTGGGGCCGCTGTGGTTAAGCGCCCACTACCTATCCGTATTCAGTGGAAGTCTGACAAACCTATATGGACACCACAGTGGCCCCTCAATACCAAAAAAGTTAGAGGCGCTAACAAATCTAGTGGAAGAACAGCTGAAATTAGGGACATATTGAGGGAAACGTTTTCAGAATGGAATTCTCCTGTTTTTGTAATACAGAAAAAATCAGGCAAATGGCGTTTGCTGATTGACTTAAGGAATGTAAATTCTACTATGGTCCCCATGGGAGCCCTACAACCTGGGCTCCCTCTCCAGCAGCTATTCCTAAGGATTGGCCGCTAATTATCATAGATTTAAAAGACTGCTTTTTACAGCATACCTATCCACCCAGATGATCGGAAAAGGTTTGCATTTTCAGTCCCTTCCATTAATCATAAAGGTCCTTTACCTAGGTTTCAGTGGACAGTATTGCCCCAAGGAATGACTAATTCACCCTACGATGTGTCAACACTTTGTTGATGAGGTTTTGCGACCCATTCGTGTAAATTTCCTGGTGCATACATCATCCACTACATGGATGATATCCTGCTAGCTTGTGATAATTCCAGAGATCTCCAGAATTTATATAATGATGTAATGACAGTTTTACCAGAGGCTGGCTTACAAGTAGCTCCGAGAAAATCCAGATGCAGCCTCCATATGAATATTTGGGCTATGCTCTTGACCGCACTACAGTACGTCCTCAAAAGATCTCCATTAGTCAGAAAAGGCTCAAAACCTTGAATGATTTTCAAAAACTGCTGGGGGATATCAACTGGGTGCGCCTCCCTTGGTATTCCTAACTGTGAGCTCAGTAACCTGTTCCACACCCTTGAAGGTGATCCTGCTTTAAATAGCCCAAGGCAGCTAACTCCTAAAGCTCAGAAGGAATTAGATTTTTTCATGAATCGGCTTCAAAAATCTTACCTCTCCAGATTTAATCCCGGAGAAAAGGTATGGTTCTTGGTCTTCAACACTCCCGAGTCTCCAACTGCTGCTATAGCCCAATTATCTGGACCGTTAGAATGGGTTTACTTACATAACAAGCAGAATCCTACTGCTACACCTTACCTTGAGATGATAGCTAACCTTATAATTAAGGGAAGATCAAGAACCCAAGTATTACTTGGACATGATCCCCATGTAATTGTACTACCTGACCCTAAAAAAGAAATTGAAGCTGTTTTACCACTCAGTGAAATCCTTCAGAGAGCTTTAGCAGATTTTTCAGGAGAAATATCTTATCATTACCCAGCTGGAAAAACCTGGGAATTTCTGAAAAAGGACACCTTTTATAATTTCCACCATTGTCCGCTCCCTCTCCCATTCCTGATGCTCCAGTGTATTATATTGATGGCTCCTCATCAGGAAGGGGTGGAATTACAGGTCCTTCGTTGACCACTACTGTGCATACAAATTATAAATCTGCCCAACAAGTGGAACTCCGCCACCCTGATACATTTACTATCCCATGTATCTGGCCCATGTAATGTGGTGAGTGATTCTGCATATGTAGTTGGTTTATTTCCTGGAATTGTCACTGCTTCTTTAAATGCCCATAATCCTATAATTCAGGAGCTGCTCCATAAACTACAAGATCTCCCTCCGAAATAGAACATTCCCTATATACATCTCCCACATCCGTTCTCACAGCCGACTCCCCGGGCCAATGGTTCGAGGAAACGAAGCAGCAGATCTCTTGGCAGCACCAGTATTTAAATCAGCTGAGGAAGAGCACCAGACTCTACATACAAATGCCCGCCGCCTTCATGTACACCATGGCATCCCATGGAGACAAGCTAGACAAATTGTCCCGCAACTGTCCTGTCTGTGCTCCTTTACATTGTACATCTCATGTAGCAGGAGCAAATCCTCGAGGTTTACAGACAAACCAATTGTGGCAGATGGATATAACTCATACTAACTTATTTCCCAACAAACCTTTCCTTCATGTGGTCATCGATACATATTCCCGGTTCATATGGGCTGTTCCTATGGACGTCTGGAAAGAGCTAAATCTGTTTGTTCATTTTTACTCCAGTAGCTTCTCCGTCATGGGTATTCCCCATACCATAAAAACGGATAATGGTCCTGCTTACACCAGCAAAACCTTCAAATCCTTTGCGAGGAATGGCAGATCAAACATATTACAGGAATTCCATATAATCCACAAGGACAAGGAATAGTTGAACGTGCCCACAGAACACTTAAAACTCAGCTATTAAAGCAACGAAAAACAAGCATGCCTCCAATGGATTCTTTATCTTTAACATTATTCACCTTAAACTTCTTAAATATACCTCAAGGAGATCCCTATACCACGGCTGAACGTCACTTTCAAGAAGATATGCAAACTCAAAAAACAGTCAATTCACCTATCTGGGTGAAAATTGATGATAAATGGATTGCAGGTCACCTCCTCATTCGGGAAGAGGCTATGCTTTCATTTCTACAGACGATAACCCTGCCAAGAAACTCTGGGTCCCTCTGCGACTTGTTAAGACTAGAATTCTCCAAGAATCAGAAAACAACTAATTCTTTCAATATAAAGTCTTAAATTTTAAATTGCAAGTTGCTGTTTAAACTTCCTGATTGGTTCCTTTTAATAATGATCTTGTTTTGCAGTCTGTGATCATGGTTCATGTCTAATATCTTGCCTTACAGCCTAAATATTTTCTTTCTTACAAAAAAAAAAAAAAAAAGGTGGAAAAATGGGTGGACTCTGATCACAGTGCTCATTACAAAAAATGTTTGCTAAATCAATGAAAAATTGTTTTTCTAATGATTCTGTTCACAGGATGAGATATTCGAATCCAGTAAACCTGCGCTACAGTGCTCAATACTCCGAGACTCCTAAAACAGTGCTCGCTAAAAATTTAATAATTTGCAAAAACTAATTTTTCCCAATGCTCTATTCACAGGAAAAGACACTTTCTCACCATCATTTGCCGGCTTTATATTTATGAAGCGCTTGACTCGTTACCATTTATCACCCTAAATGGGTCACATATACAGCTGTAAGATATTGATCGATCAAATGTATGTGTGCGTGTGTGTGCATGGTGGTGGCCACCATTATGTTTGTGGATTAATGTTGTGTCTATGTTATGTCTCAACTACTACCTTCTCAATTTCTGACCACTACAAACCTCTATTACATTCATCAACTCCACTGCTGATCCACTAGATTTATCAATTTTAAAATCATCAATTCTCATACTTATTTCCCCTGCTCCACCCATGTTGGAGCTTCTTTATATTCTTCTCTCCATCCCAAACTTGGATCCCTACAAGGCCTTAAAATCCCTACTTGTGATTAACCTCGAAAAGTGTTTTTGTCTCGCCTAAGCTACAGGTACAGTTACCGGTGCCAATGTTCCCTTGCTGAAGAAGCCCCTGCAAGACGCCCCACACCGATGTTCCAGACACCTGTTCCAGCGCTCAAGACTCCTGTTCCAGAGTTCAAGATATCACACCGATGTTCCGGACACCTGTTCCAGCACTCAAGACTCCTGTTCCAGAATTCGAGATACTTGTTCCAGTGTTTCTGAAACCCGATCCAGTATTCCTGACAATTCAACGAGTTCCTGACCGCTGCTCTCCAGAGACTCATACTCATATGATCACCGCTATTGCTGTTCCAGAAGTAGCCCCACAGACTTTGTTCCAGACACCCGACTTTACATAAAATATAGCAAATTGACTCTCACAAATTATGGACAGTGCAAACTATAGTCCGTTATAATCAGACAGCTAAAAACACTTTATCTTTAACTTTGCTTTGGGTCCAAAAACAAGTTAGGATCCTAAAGTAACATGTATTATCATTTTGTAATTCGAATTGTTTTTTCTTATCTTAATTTTCTGTACATTACTAAATATTTCTTACCTTTTCAATTTTTATTAGTAAACTAATCAGGGGGAGTTGTTGCAGGACTCCTTTAAGGGCATTTGGCTCAAAACATTAGCACACTAAAAGGGCCTAGGTGAGGTGCAGGGAGGGATTATCTAAGGACATTTAACACTCCCTGCTTTCCATAACAATGGGAGGAAGGCCTGAGTTGCATGGGTATAAACTAGCCGGTTTTCACTCCTCCCGCTTCTTTGGGGGCTGTTGCTCGCTGTGAGCGGTCGCCCTGCTTGGAAGTGTTCTTCCTCCTTTCCCAAAAGCCTATACACGTGGTGGTCGCCATCTTGGCCTACACGTGGCTGGGGTTCTAGCCTGGAATCCTAAGCATCGGGTTTTTCCTTTTGCTGATTTGTAGTGCCTGAACCTGTGATAAGTAAAGTCTTTTAAAAATCGCATCGAATTCCTGAGTATTCATCCATTCCTCGCCGGCTTCGGAGGTAGAAGGGAACTTCGCTTCCCGGCACTGTCGGGGACCCCGGCGGAGCGCCCCGACATGGTCAGGAATATTTTTTTCTTTTTTTTTTCTCTTTTTCTTCCTGCCCTTCGAGGTGTTGCAGGTGTTGCTGTGGTGCCTGACTGTGTCAGCAGGTGGCAGACAGGAGACAGGCTTGTCTTCATGCAGGGCTCTGACCTGTGGGCCCTGGATGGTTGATGGTCTGACATAAAAATGACTGGGCCCCCTGGGATGAACCCAGAGTAATGGCAGAGACTGGCAAGCTACCCGTGGTGTATTTGATATGCCAAAAACAATAACAATAATGGACCTCATTCCCAACAAATGGAGACATTATTGGCACCCACTCGAAGCAAATTGATGAACAATGGGAAGGCAAGTGATACAAGTGATTCCTCTCTTGGTCAGGAATATTTAAGATATGTTTACACAGTAAAAAATACAATTCTAAAGTGTGATGTCATAAACATTAGCAAATGCTTTATCTGTGCTATTTATTTACTAATCAAGATAAAGTATGTTTCATTCATTGAGCAAATTTCCCTTCCCTGTAAATCTCCATGCCACCTCCAACTACAGTTACTCATCTATCTTGTACTATATAGGAATCAATGCAGATGTAATGCTTGTTGAAAATGGAATAATTCTCTACCCTTTTTTTGAGCTGCAATATATATCTTTTTCAAATTTTTTTAGGCCTGAGAGCTAGTATAAGTGGGTAAGTTCTTGCCTTGCATGTCAACACATCAGATTCAATCCCTTGACACCACATATGGTCCCACAGGCATTGATAATCGTGATCTCTGGAGCAGAGAGGGAGTAAGCAACGAGCACAGTCGGTTGTGCCCCTCAACCTGAAAAAAAAAATAGAAAAGCAAAACAGTCTCTTTTTTATGTAATAATTGTTTTTATTGTAGTATAAATCCCTTGCATGGATTAAATGATATAAATTTAGTACTTCTGTGTTTGAGTGTTTAGGTGAATTTTATTATATATATTTACGTATGTTTTGGGCCTACACCCATTGGTTCTCAAGGCATACTCCTGAATATGTGCTAAAGGGGGATCACTCCCGGAGGGATCTTAGGGATCATATACAGTGCCAGAGATCGAACCTGGAACAATCAATTCTGGGTTGGCTGCATGTAAGGGGCAAATGGGTTACCTGCTGTACTATAGCTCCAGGGGCCTGTTATAACTCTATGTTGACTATATTTTCATTTATACGTGTGTATGCAATTAATGTGTTTATTTTGCATAGCTACATAGAATAGAAAAATCATAAGACCAATAGCAATGCAATTGTTGTATCATGGAGTCTGCATGTTTGATTAATGTCATGAGAAAATCAGAAAACAATTCCAAAGGGTTTGTGCAGTTTTAAACTTCCACTAGCAATATTTGAAAAAAAATTGAATACTCAATATTTTTTGCCGACCCATATCTGATGCTGTCAACTTCTAGTTTTAGCCATTTTGGTAGATGTACAGTGATATCTTGTTGGAATTTTATATTTCTCTAACGAGCAATAATATTAAATGCTTTTAAATGTTACTTTGCATTTTTATATCTTCATTTCTGTTGTGCTTGTGAAGATCTTTGATTTATTTTTAAACATTGGATTATCTTTTTAAATGTATTCATTTGGTATTTTTTGGTTGTTTATTTTTGGGGACCAAACCTGACTGTGCTATTAAAAAAAAATCAGAAGAGAATTTTTTGCTTTTATGACAAAAAGCAAAAAGTAGCATTCAGAGGGTTGTTTTGTGGCAAACCATTTTTGAGAAGATCCACAAGCAGAACAGCAAAAAGTAGTACTTCATAGTCCTTTACCAAACTGTTTGCAGCATTTTCAGCATTCGAACACCATAGCTTTGACTGTGTTTCTGTACTTTACTTGCTTAGTGCGTCATTAATAAGACAAGATCTAATGTATCAGAGGCTCCCATGAGAGCTTGCAAGGTTGTTGCCAAAGGCAGTAGCCAATGGTATGGCAGTGAAAACAGATCATAAAACACTTGTATGAGATTTTTTTCACTACAGATTGACAGTGCTGTAATGATTGCAGAAAAGAATGGCTTTACTTTTGAAAAGGCCACATAGTTTTTGAACAGGTTTGTGGGATGTATCGAGTGTCTATGAAGAGTCATAGAATAGAAAAATTCATAAGACTAAGCACTCAAGCGTACTGTTACCACAAGCCATCCTTTCAAACCAGCCATGGCATACGAGGAAATTTTACTTTTGACAGAAATGAGGGTAGTCATAGAAGAAGGCGTAGAATTTCAGTGACCTGTTTGTCCTGAGAGAGTTAGACCATAAGATGCTAAAAAAGCTAATCTGTCTTCTATGTTCTGTCTTCTAGTCCATAGAATCCTGTGCCTCACACCTCTTAAAACCTCGGACTGAGTCTAAGGCACTCACTACTTTTCTCAGTCTCCTCACAGTGCTCAGCTATAATCCAGTTTCTGTAAAGTAAACCTATACAGTATACAATGGGTATTGATTATTCAATTCCTGCTTTTTACTATATGTTGGGGTTATTTTGTGCTTTCTATATGTTTAGTATGGTGATTTGGATTGTTTTTGTTTTAATTTTTGCATCTTATACAGCTATAATTTGGAAAGCTATACTTTTTCCCCATAGAAATTAATGGTAGTTATGTCTTCAATTTATGCCAGTTTGGTTTATAAAAATTTTAATAGTAATATGCTACTTTTGGGTAGCAGGGCAATCCTGTATTAATCTTGTGTTATATGATGTTGAAGTTACTTACTTGTTCTCTCTCTTCTGTTTAAACTTCCCTTTGAATTTTGCACATGTATTCACATTTGCCTTTGAGAATAACTATTTTGTTTTCTTTTCAAATTTTATATAAATTTTACTTATTTTCATAAATTATTGAATAAGCTTCAATCTTTGGTCAATTTAAAGTGGTGAGATTTGAATTCCTGCATGCTAACCTTACAATGCATAGGCTTTTACCATTAAATATGAAATTACCTAAATATTTTACCAAGCTGTCTTTTATTGTGCTGAGCAATTTCACTTTGTTTTTGCTTTTTTTTTTTTTTTTTGGTCACACCGGTAATGCTCAAGGGATTTCTCCTGGATCTGCACTCAAGAATTACTCCTGGCAGTGCTTGGGGGACCATATAGGATGCCAGGGATCGAACCCCGCCATCATAGACCAGCCGCGTGCAAGGCAAATGCCCTACCTGCTGGACTATCACTCCGCCCTGCAATTTCACTTTTATTCCAGTTTTCTGATACTTTATTTTATATAATAAACAGATAATGGACCTCATTTCCATGACCTGAAGAATGATTTGAGACTCCTCCTGTCCCTGGAGCAAGCAGATGCCCTTGGGTTACACTTGCTTGTGACAGGACTTATAGAGATGTTACTGGTGCCCACTCGAGGCAGATCAATGAACAATGGAAAGACAGTGATACAGTGAAACAGATAAACTTTGTCTCTGTGTTCTTGATTCACTTGTCACTTGTATCACTTTTCTTCCCATTATTCATCGATTTGCTCAAGCAGGCTCCAGTAATGTCTCTATTCATTGGGAATGAGGTCCATTATTCTTACTGTTTTTGGCATATCGAAAACACCACGGGTAGCTTGCCAGGCTCTGCCGTGGCTCTGGGTTCATCCCAGGGGGAACCAGTCTTTTTCTATGTCAGACCATCAACCACCCAGGGTCCATGGGCAGACCCCTGGGTGGGGAGACAAATCTCTTTCCTGTCTACCGCCTGCCGCTGCAGCTGGGCACCACAACCATACCTGCAACACCTCAAGGGGCAGTAGCATGGTGTAGGCCCCTTGCCTTTCATGAAGCTGGCCCAGATTTGATCTCAGGTATCCCCTTGATGCCCTGAGTCCTGCCAGGAGTGAAACCTGAATGAAGATCCAAGAGTAATCCCTGAGCACTGCTGAGTGTTGCTCCAAAACTAAAATAAACTAAACTTAAATAAGTAAGAGCACTTGACTTTGAGCTATAGTTGAAGTAATAAAGAATAAAGAACTATGGTATCAAATATATACGAATTAAATATGGGCAAGTAAAATAAACAATGTATGCCTAGGAGTAATTTATTTTACTATCTCTGAATTTATATCTGCAAACTTCAAGTCATAGTGATACAGTTGGGAGGCCCAGCAGCAGACACTGAGAGAGCAGCACAGGAACAGGACAGGGCCATTGTGTGGGATTTAGTAGACTGTGAGGGACAGGACCAGAAATTCCTTGAAGGGTAACAGAAAGGCTAGACATTTGGACAACTTTCAACCTTCTGAGTTTTGCATGCAATTCTTTCATACAATCCTCAAGAACCCACTACGCAGGCGAATCCACTTTGACATTAACAATAGAATGCCTATCTTAAAGGATGGCTTTGAAAGCAAAATCAGTTCAAATACATAAAATGTTTAGCAGATTGCTTGGTATTTTTTAAACATTAAATGTGTTATGGGTCTTTTAATTGATTTATTATATTTTGGGGGTTTAGCTAGTGGTGTTGAGGAGAGCTGGGGAACCCACTTGTAATTCCTGCCAATCAAGCTGGTAGTTCAGTGTAAGGGCTTGAGGAACTGATGCTTCTCAAGCCTCAAAATGCCAGAAGTTCTTCAAGGCAGTCATGAAGCCCCTGGGAGCATCCAGGGTTGTAACCAGAGATGTTTGATGGATGATGTGACTCCAGGAACTGAACCCATGCCAGGCTTATGCTAGACGTGTACCCTAATTGCTATACTGCCACCCTACCTACTATAGCAACATTTGTACATACACATTGAACAAACTGAATTTATAAATAAAAGCATGTATATACATACATATATATCTGTGTTTATATACAACCTAGTACACTTGTTATAGCTTAAGGCCATAGCTGACTTTTTCAAGATCATTCTTGAAGGAATGAAGGTCAATTCCTTATTCAAGATCCTTCATGGTCTTAAGCAGTACCGAGTGTGTAAATTAAATTTGTGTCACCTTGACTGAGCTAGAGAGTCAAATATTTATTCTGGGTATACCATAAGGGTATTTCTCAATTAGATTAGCATTTAAATCATTACACTGAGTAAAGCAGATCAAACCACCTTATCGGAGTCTTTAACCTATTAGAAGAAAAGGACTGAGAAATGACAGAAGGGGGAACACTAACTTGTTGTGTTGTATAGTTTTTCCTGCTTCTGGACTTAAGCTGGAAAAATATACTTTTTGGAGGTCTGGAAACTGCTTGACTTTGGAATAGAGTTAATCCTTGACCATGAGTCTCCAAATTGCCAACTAGAAATCTGTGAACATCTCAGTTTTCTGATTGAATGAAGGCTAATTCCTTATAATCAATGTCTTTCTTTCTCTGGAAAAATTCTGGCTAGTTTGTATTTTTATAGAAAATCCAGACTAGTACATTAATATCCCATTACTTTGCCCTTATAGTCAAATGATCACAGATTGCAATAGGGGAGGCGTGATTCCTATACCTAGGGACTAAAATCTCAGCTAGCTCCACCTACATTCTGACTTTTGCTGCAATTCTTATCTTACTGCTGATATTCAGAAAATAAAATGGATAATGACATATTTATTTACATGTACTTAGCAGTCATGGAGTAAATAGCATTGGGAGGTGGTATAAAACTGCACCAAGCAACAATTGTTTCCTGTTCCAGAGGTGCACAAGATGAATTTATAATATGAACAGTAGGGGTCCAGCCAATCCATGATTTGAAATGTGTTTGCCTTGGATACTTGGATACTTACGCAGCCTTTTATGATATCAAACTGTCTTAGTCACCTTTAAAAACCAAGCGGGAGTATTTTAAAGGCTGTAAGGTGAAAAGGTTGTGCATAATTATTCCTCAGACACTTTTAACTGCCCATCATCAGGCAGTCAGTACTTCCCAGAGATACACAGGTTACTAGAAACAGCAACGTACTATATTTGGTGCTGAGAAATACAAGTTGAAACCATACATGAAATGTAATGATAACAAATGACAACTTCTTTCTGTAGAAGGTTTATTTTTTGCCACTCAATCTTCCTATAAAGGAAAAATTATTTTACATTTTTAATGCATTTATTTCTTATGAACTAAAATCCTTGATTTATTTTCTAAGCCCTGAATCTGAAATTTAAATATGCTGTATCCTAACAAAGTCCTCATATTTTAGAATTAAACTCAAGTATTTCCTCCTCACTTTAAAGAAACAAATAGCTCTGGAGTCCCATCTATTTGCAAAATATTGTATTAAAACATGCTGAAGATCTGAATGTGATAAAGATATACTCCCTTCTCTCAAAGAAGCTTGCAATTCTGGAGGAATACAATGGTTGGGCCACTTCCAGTTGTGCTCAGTGTTTACTGGAGGCTCTGTACACAGAAATCACTTCTGGCAGAGCTGGAGGCCTATATGAGGTGACAGGGCGCAAACCCGTATTGATTGCATGCAAAACAAGCACCTAACTGGCTGCATTTTGTCTCTGTCATTGTGGAATATTTTAACAGGGGTTTCTTTCTTTTTTTCTTTCTTTTTTGGGTCTCACCCAGCAACGCTCAGGGTTTCTCCTGGCTCTGCTCTCAGGAATTACTCCTGGCGGTGCTGGGGGGACCATATGGGATGCTGCGGATTGAACTTGGGCTGGCAGCATGCAAAAGGCAAACACCCTACCTGCTGGGCTATCGCTCTGGCCCCTAACAGGGGTTTCTTAACCACCCTTATATGGTAGACTGTGTTCTAGGTAAAGGAAATACATAAGATATTTAAAAAAATATATTCTTGGGGCTGGATCAGAAGGACAGTGGTAAGGTGCCTGCTTTGCATGTGGCAGACCCGGGTTCAATTCCCAGCATCCCATATGGCCCCTGAGCACTGTCTGGGAGGATTCCTGAGGGGCAGAGCCAGAAGTAACCCCTGAGAATTGCCCGGTGTGCACCTCACGCCTAAAAAGAGAAATATGCATAACTTTAGAGAAATACCCACTAAGGGAGATTTACATCGTAAATGGTATAAAATACAGGTATACTCAAGGAGTCCAGAATCAGGAGTGAATAATTTGTTCTAAGAAACACAACAGAGTAGGTTAAACATGCATACAATACAAACGATGAGACCCTTTGGAGATGTGCATTCATGAATCCAATACCTCGTTAGAGTTCACATTTAAAAAGAAAAAAAATAAAACCTGTGCAAGAAAATAAGAAGCCACCTTGCTTAAAGCCAAGGCCAGTATACTGCCAATCTTTCTGCCATGAGATCTGGGTATCAATATCTGATTTTGAGTCGAGAAGAAGTTTTCTACTAAGCTCCTTCAACATGTATGACCTTTTAAGTACAGTCTCTTCTAACAAGCTGCTTTGCTCCATAATCTTAAGACTAGTAACCTTGTTCGGAATTTGGGGTAAAGGGTATGACCAACATTGCTTCTGTAATCCTAACAGTGTGTTGTACAAAATGAATGGGACGGGTACCTGCTGATTGACAGACACTTATACTGTAACACAGTTGGTTAGCAAATGGTAGTTTTAAGAACCCCGTTCCTTAGCAGTGATGAGGAAATTTCCATCCACATCAATGCTATATGACATCTTTTAGGGCATTAACCATCCTAAGCCAAGCACTTCCCTGCATTGTATTCTGTTCATATTCTGTCCAATAGAAACTTAAAAAAAAGATAGTTAACTGCTCAATAGCTAAGAAAGAGCCCTTCTTATGAACGTAATGGAAATGGAATTCCGCCTTCTAAGTGGTGAATATATAAAGGATCATTTTTGAGCGTCCATTATTCTTTAGTCAAATTTTAAAATAATAAAATGTGGATATGCATAATAGAGAGAGAGGGATATATTGGATGCATTCCTGGCCTAATTGATTGTCAGGTGTTACAAGAGTTCTTGGAGCTTAGTTTGCTTCTACTAAAATAGGCTCTATGAAAAAATCATGCACCAAAAAAGGAAGACTCCTATTTCTTAGTTTCAGCTTATGTAAGATTTATAGACACTTAAAGTAATGTAAAAAGCATGTAAATATAGCTGGGAGGTGAAGACAAGAGATAATATAAAGATCCTACTTATTTCTAGAGTAGGGAAAGGCTGAATATTATGTAGTAAGGTTTAAAGAAAAAAGCCTTCTTTTCTGCAGGTCAGATTTTTCAACATCCTTAAAGATCAAAAAGTATGAGTTAGAAGTACTTGACTGTACAAAACTAGGACCCTCATTTTACTCTTAACCAATCAATTTTATGCAAAGAAGTAATATTTTATTTTATTTTATTGGGGGGTCACACCCTGCAATGCTCAGGGGTTACTCCTGGCTCTTTGCTCAGGAATTGCTCCTACCGATTCTCGGGGACCATATGGGATGCTGGGGATTCAACCAGGCTGTGTGCAAGGCAAACGCCCTACCCGCTGTGCTGTCACTCTGGCCTCTGAAGTAATATTTTAAATACAACTTTATATATACACAATCATCACCCATATTATCCAAGTAGATTCAGTATGTCTAAGATATGCTCTCAAAAAAACAATATATATACATATATTTATAAACCCTAGCTAAGGAAATGAAAATATGTGATGTATAAATTTACATACAGACCTAAATACGTGACTTCAGCTGCACTGAGTAATTCAGCTAAATTCAGTATCATCTCTAAGGTATCTGCAGTGGAGGGATATACGACCTGCATCTTCTGACTTATAAAAGAGAGTAGATGCTTAAATAATTGGGCTTGTCAGTGATGCCCTCTATAAGACATAAGATTACAGATGAAACTTAAGGAAACTGGCACCAAAAGAAAGCTGAGGATAGCCTTTGGAATGAGATCTAATGCCCACTAGACCAGAGCAGACAGTTCCTGTATGGGATTAATTGGAGAGAGGCTTAAGAACAGATCTGCAAATACCTTGGTATTAGAGCTGAGAAATATGGATTTTAACCCATGAACAGTGTGAAAAACTTCAGGGATTCTGTTGCAGGGACTTAGATATTGCAAGAGGCAGTTTTAGACTTTTGTATCTAGGAGGACTAAGCAAGGTGGTTTTCAGAGAAGAGATAGTGGGTAGTTAGCATGATGAAAACTGACCCCAATTTGAAGTTGTGACTGTTAAAATGAAAAGCTCCAAAACAAAATGCATGAACTTACCTGCTCTGGGGTTAATCTCAGACATTGGACTCTCTTTTGTATTCTATTTCTCGCACCTTTTTTCTCCATAACCTTGTGGGTTTGATGATAAAAATTTACATTTTTATGGGGCACAGAATTTTGGAGCATGTATTTTTCCCCTGGTATTCTCATATGAAACAAACCTAAGCTAATTCCACTAGACAAAGATTTGCTTAGATCTGTAACCCTGCCGGCTAAGCTATGGCTTGTATATTCCCAGGATACCTCCCTAACTGAACCTCACACATCGAAAGATTGGAATTTAGTTGATAGTGGAATTTAAGAACTTTCTCTTTGTTCATTCCCCCATCCCTGGTTAACCAAGGTCACGCTCTCTGGGAGCGAGGCTGTATCTTACTGGAAAGAATCCAAAACAGTTGAGCTTTTACAGAGAAATAGTAAGAACCTTACCGAAATGTACACATTGTATTTAACTCTTGTTTTAAAAATAAACGGTTGTACAGAAAGTCAAATCCTCTCATAGCCCTATATTCATTAGCGTTTGCTGAAGTTTATATACATGGAATAGAAGATAGCACGACTGAGGAAGCCTGAGACAGGAATTCGGAGACCCAGGGTCAGTAACAACTCTACTGAAGTCTTGAAACCAAGCAAGGAAGCACCCACTAAAGAACAATTTCACAAACTGATAATGCTTTCTTTGGTTCCCAAAGGAAACTTTCATTCTTATATCCCTCCCACCCTTTTCTCATTTTCCCTTCTCTCTATTCCTCTCTCCTGTCTTCCTCTCCCTCTCTTCTATCTCTCTTTTCTCTCTGTCTCTCTGTTTCTGTCTTTCTCTCTCTGTCTCTCTGTCTCTCTGTCTCTCTCTGTCTCTCCATCTCTCTCTCTCTCTCTGTCTTTTTCTCTCTCTGAGTCTTCTTGGTAGCACCGTTTTCTCATTTTTACTTTGTCTCTTTTCCTTTCTTTGTGATGCAGAAATAATTGCATTTTTTGGTTGGGGTTTCACAGAACAAAGGCTTGAGGATGAAGCGCAATATTTCTAGTTGTTACCGGTTTTCATATCCTTTAGCAAAAAGGACCTTTCCCTTCAGAAGCCCAAAGGTGGAGCTGTTGCAAAAGGAGACGGTCAGGCCAGCTGCGCCCAGCAGGGCCACTGACACACTCTCAAACAGACTAACAGGGCTGCGCGGGAAGGTCCAGAGCTGCAGATCCTGGAGACTTTGCTTCAAAAGCATAAACACGTCCTTCCCCAATAGGAATAAAATAAAAATCCTGATTACAGCAGATGCATTACTGCCAAATTGTGCAAAATAGAACAAGTATTAAGTGTTCTGCTTAACCCGCTTTAATTGTAATTCCATGCACTTCAGTAGATTCCAGTATTATCAAAATAACTGCAGGGAGAAAGGGGCGCAAACTCATTTTGGCTCATTAATACCTCCATTTATCAGCATAATGTCCACAGATAAAGATGGGAGGGGGCTTCCGTTTTTTTTTATTTCTTCACTTCTCTATTGTGTGCTAAAATAGTAGTGGATGGTGACATTGCATAGGAAAGACCAAACAAATGTTCATTTCCACAACTCAAAAGAGGTTCCCTGTTTGCGATCCGTAACCTCTCACAAAATTCTCTACAGAAACCAAATTTGTCTTTCAGGATCTTGCATGATATTTCACGTTCATGGTCTGGCGAGACAATAGCAGATTTTTGAACACCTATTTCAGGGGGAGAAAGAAAAACACAAATTTCTGAATTGTTCAGGTTCCTCCCAGAAATCCGGTGGACTCTTACGTCCCATTTCCATAGCTCTTAGGTCTTGAGTTAATATAATAGGTTTTGAACTCTGAATAAAATAAAAATAAACAGACAAATACATTTAAAAAGACCCTCTAATCATTTGCTTCAGCAAAGGCCTTCAGATTTTTGTCTTAAAAAGTTATTGAAACAAATGATTTAGATAATTTCAAAAAATGTTCTAATTTTTTTTTCTCAAAATATGATTTCACCTTCATCACGTTGTTTTCTTCCAACTCTGAGTTGCTGAAATAAATAGGGCCAAAGTAAGCTGAGATGTTTTATGCCACAGAGACAAAAAGGTATTGATCCTTTTGCCTCTGGAAAGAAGGTTTCTAATAATTTCCAGATATATTGTAGATTGCATTGCTATCTTTAATTAAAACATGACACAGGACAGAAACCAATTATTTACTCTTTTAAACCATAGGCCACCTTTGTCCTAATGGATTCTGAGGTCCCATTAGCAAATTGGCAACTTTGTTTTTGTACTATTATGCTTGTGAGTGTGCTTGTTTGTGTGTGTGCATGCTTACACGCCTGTGCACCCCTGTTTGTTATCATGCTTTAAGGACAGCAAGGTTATAAATGTGTTCTTCAATTTGATGTTGGTGACATTTAACTGTGAGCTTGTGCTGGGAAATTAAAAATAAAGAAAAGGCTGCTTGGGATCAGTACGGCCTAACATGCATGTACCCATGATGACTTAGGGAAGTTTCCAAGGTGGTTTGACTTATTTATTTATTTATTTATTTATTTATTTATTTATTTATTTATTTATTTATGGTATATTTTCTTTCAAAGGGGTTTTATTACAGAGTGCATTTTGAAATTCTCCGTAACAGAAGTAGTAGATAGGGATTAAAGCAAAGTGGCATTACAATGTGTAAAATAAGAGGGAGATAGATGCAGAGACAGAGAGAGAGAGAAAGAGAGGAAACTGGGGTACCTGCTATTAAGGCGGGTGGGGGAGGGACGGGGAGGGGTACATTGGTGGTGGAAATGGGGCACTGGTGGAGGGATGGGTGCTGGAATACTGTATTACCAAGAACCAATTATGAACACCTTTGTAATTGTATGTTTCACGGTGGTATAATAAAAAAAAAATTTAAAAAAAGGAAAAAAAAACAATATAAAAAAATTAGTTGATATAAGAAATGAAGAGGCTAAATAAAAAAAAAAGCAAAGTGGCATTAAAGGAAAAGCTTTGGAAGGGAACTGATTTCAGGTAGAGAAATAAAACCTCCTTAGTCTATTACACGAATACTTGAATTAGCCTGGACCCTTCCTCATCTCTTATTCTCTCTCAGTTGTTTCCAAAGGCACAGCTCAAGGTAGGTCTCTTGGGGCTTTTTTTTCTCTGCTCCAGAGCCGGTGTGTGTTCCCTTCTTTCCTTTCAGACGCTGCTGCTCTCCCACACATCTCCTTGGCTGCTTTTGCCATCTGGAGCTGTCTGCCTTGGTCGCTGTGGTGCAGACTCAAGCTCCTTGAAACTGTCATCTGAAACATATTTATTACTTCCTCCTGCCCGGGCTTCTTGGTGCCATGTTCCTTCTGCTCCTCGATTATGCAGGGCAGAGGTAGCGTTATTTTACCACCTGAATTAGTGCTACGGGGTGCTGTTAGTGTGAAGAGCGTGGCCTCTGCAAGAGAGAGTGGCGGGGCGTAGGGCTGTCTCCTGACAGCCGAAGTGAGGTAGGAGTCCATGGAGCTCTGAGGCCATCTCCAAGCAGGGCCATCTCCTCTCTTTGCTGCCGGGAAATACAACTGATGTGAAAGACTCTACTGTGACTGCTTCCCCCCTCACTCCTCGGATAATGTGCCCAGCTCCCTCAGGTGGCGATGTTTTTTAGGTCATTGCCCTTCTTGGCTCTGTCCTGTGAAAGAGTGGACTCATTCCTGGAGCAGAGGGAAGTTGTTTAAGAGATCAGAGATCAACCATGTCCTGAAAAGCCCCTTGTCTACAAAATGGCACCCTTGCTAATGTTTTTATAGCAGCTAGATCCAATCCACCCTGAATAGAAACATCCATTCTCACATTCGTATTTATAAAACTATCCTTCGGGGTTCCTGCCTTATGACCTAGTTACAGTTAATCCCTGTGGTACTGCCTAATTCTCTTAGAACTTCCCACTTTAAAAAAAAAACACATTTCTGGGACCCATGAGAAATGCACTGAACCATAAGTTTAAGTGCATCTTGTAATATGTCACAAGTCTTATCTCATGGACATGGGACAATGATCAAATTAGATTTTCCTTTTCAAAAAAGTTGTAAACTTCACTTGGCTCAATATCTTCATTTATACCATTGCTTCTTTGATGATGGTTGCTCCTTAATGGATCCCATTAAATGAATGAGGGGGAAAGTGACTGCCAAATGTGTCCCACTGCAATTTTTGACAGATGCTCTGATATGAACTGCAGTAGTAATGGACAAGGAGGGAGCGAGTTCCAAAAGGATTTTAGAGTTCAGCTTTGGTTCAAGAGGTATCATTAGTCACATGTGAGAAATAGTCACAATTTCCATTAATTCAAAAAAACCTTCACACATTTTTGTGTATTTCCATGACTTTTATCAGGATGTGTATGCAATGAGGCCTGGGGATAGGAAAGAATCTGAAGTTTTTGAAAGTCTGCTAGCAGCCAGGAACAACCTTCTATCGAACTTCCCGGAAGGTTCACCTCATAAAATCTCTCAGCAAACCGACAGGAGAGTCGTGTTCTCTCTATTTTTGCAAGATTGTTATCTGATTAATATCGAAGAGTTTAGCTCACCAAAAAGACCTTTAACAACATCAAAACAAGCCTTATTCTTTGGGGAGCAGTCTCTTAGGAAAGTAGCTTCGCTGGTTTATCCTTCTAGGATTCCAGCAATTTCTGCACAGTTGAAATCCCAAGAGAGCAAGGGATAAAAGGGGAAGGACAAACTTTCCCCCTTGAGGTAGATTTGGAGAACTCAGTTCTCAGATTTGTAGAAATAGAGGAGAGATCCTAGACGGAATTGTGCACACCTCTCTCCTTAGAGCCAGGCTGAGGACAAGACCATCTGGAGGAGATTCACCCAGATCACTCTCCCGAGGCCATCGTGGAAGTGAAATAAAATTGTTTTGCCCAATTCTTACCTAATCCTCTTTTAGCAAAGAAAGAATTTGTATTGGATGGGGAAATAAAAGGGTAAGCTCTCAGACCCTCCTGGACATGAAGGATGGAATCAGGTTTCAAATGTTATTAAATTTTCACCGAAGACTGAGAAGAGTGAAGAGCCTAATATGGAATTATTATTATTTTTTAATCTCTGTTCTCATTCTTTATGCTCTTAAAAAAAGAGATGGGTCAATGCCCTCAAAAGTAAAGGAAATAGAAAAAACGTGCAATGAAACACTCAGGCAAATAAATAAAACATAGGGGAAATATAAATGGTGCTTTCTGAGCAATGGGAAACCCAAACGACCCTTGTTGTCTTGAGATTTATAAGCCTGCATATCACAGATGCCCTGTTGCTTTATTCATACTGTTAAGGGAAAAAGGCAACCCCTAACCATCAGCACCCATCATTAAATCATTACAGAGGTTCTATTGTTAAAGAGACAAAGCTTTCAAAAAAGACACACAGAAACTACATTGTGCACTTTTGCTTTACCAGAATGCAGGTATTTAGATACTTTCTGCATTGCCTAGGCAACAGTGAAAGCCTTCAAAGCCATTTTTTAGAGCTATAGATACACTCAACTAAGGTTTTGTTTCTTTCTCTAATCGGAGTTTTGTTTGGAGATCTTGATCAGGGGCAGCTTAAAAATAGTTTGAAAGGAAGAGATGGATTGGAATGAGATGCACATGTTTTATCCCAATATAGTGCTGGAGAAGATTCTTACAGTTGTAGGGCACTTACCTTGCATGCAGCCAGTCTGGCTTTGATCCAAAGCAACCCAGCTGGTCCTCTGAGCCATGCTAGGAGTGCAGAAATGGGAGTAAGCCCTGAGCACTGCTGGGCGTTGCCCACAAACAAAACAAAACAAAGGAACAACAATAACGACAAAACTCAACAAAGAAGCTAAATTAATCTCTATAGTTTGGGTTCTGATCACACCAGCTTAAATCAGATCACTGTATAGATACTGGACCATCATGTCAATGTTTTTGCTGATTTAATTTAATTTCTATTTTATCTTGCAGTTTTGGAGATAAAACCTAGGCCCTCACATATACAATGTAACTGTGTTGTTGATTTCTATCACTAGCTGTCCACTATATTTAATATTAGTCGATGCACAATCAGCAACTTTTCCCTTTGCCTGGAGTCCTAACACCACATTTTTGGTTTTTCTTCTTCTAATTAGAGTATGTTTATATTAAATTTTCCTGCAAGGGTATCTCCATATTTATAACCATTACTTTGAATTATTTTTTGTAGTTTATTTATCTCCATTTTAGTAAGACATTTCGGCTTGTTGTTCCTGAGATTTTTTTTCTGTCATTTGGAACATAGATCTCTGTTTATTTAATTTGTTTAATTCAGTAATGTTTTAATGTTTACAGTAAACAGCTCATTTTTAAAATACTTGAAAGAGTGGGCATTTTTCATACAACTTTGTTATATTGTATTGTTGTTGTTACCTTTCAAACCTTTGTAGCTTATCAAAAAGTTTCTATTGCTGATTGTACGTCAAGTATACCATTGTTCCATGGGGAAGAATATTTATATTGTGGTTTTATAATGAATACTATAAGAATATTTTTAATATTGTACTTATGGTATTATAATACATTATTTTGTGCTGTATTATTATAAGAACAATTATAAGAATATTTATATTGTGGTCATATATACATATATATGGTCTTATAGGTAACACAGTCATAGCACTGTGAAACTTCAGATTTGAAAGTGTCTGGAGTAAATGCTTATATTGGCATTCTAGATAAGTACTTCTTTTCGAGAGGTACCTGGTACCTGAGAACTTTTTTTTTTGCTTTTTTGGGTCACATTCAGTGATGCTCTGGGGTTACTCCTGGCTCTGCACTCAGGAATTACTCCTGGCAGTGCTTGGGGGACCACATGGGATGCTGAGGAGCAAAGCTTGGTCTGTGACATGCAAGACAAACACCCTACACGTTGTGCTGTCACTCTAGCCCCAAACCTGAGAACTGCTGCAAGGTCAAAGATGAACATAGAGACAGGCACCTCTCGCCTACCTTTCTGAGAGTTCAAGGACCTCAAGTCCCATTATCTACCTCACCCAATTGCACTGAGGAGGCAGAAGGAACTCTCCTACCTCAGTGCAAATGGGTAAGGCAGGTAATGAGACTAGAGAGCTTTGGAAGCTCTAGAACTGTAAGACTACATTTATTTTAGCAACTGGCTGGTGTGTGTGTGTGCGTGTGTGTGTGTGTGTGTGTGTGTGTGTGTTGAGCTAGGCTACATTCAGACATACTAAATGTAGTCAATCCATAAACTCTAGCATGTAGCAAGGCATGCAATGTGCTGAAATGGTTTCTGATTATAAAAATGAAGTAGAAGCTCAATTATAGCATCTGCCAGTGACTCATCTCCCCTGAAGTTCAATGGAAACTTGTTCTCCCAGATATGCATTATAATTCAGTCATCATGGAGTCACTTCTGTTCTCTCCAGAACTTTTCACATGGCTACTTTGTATATTTTATGATTGAGGTTTTGAGTCACACCAGGCTGTGCTCAGGGCTTACTCCAGCCTCTGTGCTCAGGGGTCTCTTTTGGAGGGGCACAGGGAATCTTATGGGATGTCTGGGATTGGGTGTAGTCTGCAGTATACAAGAACACTACTCTGTCTACTGTACTTTCTGCCCTACCCTGGAACCCCTTCTTCATCAACGTTCATCACGATGGGCGCCTCTGCATATCCACTCTTTGGAAGTGTCTGTTTCGCACCTTCTTTTTGCATTTCCTGACTGCGAGGTTTCAAAGGTAGATGTTGTGGAGTCTTATATGCAGGGGCAGGTGCCAGGATTTGCTCATGAGCCTAATATAGTTTCCTTGGGGGAAAAGCTTGGATTTGTGAGATCTCGACTGACTGCGCTCACTACACTACTATTGGCGGCTCTTGGTCAGACTGTTTTGACTTTTCCTACCCATTTTGGTGTGATCCTTCAATCTCTTGTTTTGGAGAATTAGCTCAACTCCTTCTGAAATCATTATTCAGAAAGATTTGATAGCCTATGTAGGAGATAGGTGAAGCCTTCCCACAAGACCATATCAACCACTTTCTACTTTGAATTCATTGGGCATCTTCCTGTCTACAGTCCACTTTACTACCTATTTGGATCCTGACATATATATTGACTTATATATTAATTTGACTGAGTGTGATTTAAAACCTTTAAATACCTCGATGTGTTGTGACTTGGTTCAGGATTTTCTTTCAGTTAAACTCCTGCTCTGGCAATTCCCCAGCACTATGTTCCCCCATTGAACCTTCACTCATATGCAGACTTGTTTATCAGACACCATTGAGTACCTCTCCTCGTCGCTTATTAAAATGGAATCAGCCTCTATACCCAGAGAAATGAGATATTTACAGCAATGCAATGTCAACAGAGATAATACAGAGACACAGATACAACCGGCAGAGCAGAAACCAGCTTTCCCCATTGCGCATGGCTGCACAATTTACCTCCAAATTACCGTGAATATTCTACCCACCCCTCTGAGAAAGCCCCACAAAGTAATGAGAGTATAGTGCCCACACAGCAGAGCCTGGCAAGCTGTCCGATGCATGTTAGATATGCCAAGATTAGTAACAAAAATGTTTATTTTCCTGACCCCGAAAGAGCCCTTAATACGGCAGCAGCAAGAAAGGCAAATATAGAGTATAGGAGGAATTTAAGCATCTGCCAATCAGAAAAGAGACAGAAATTTTTATATACAACTTGGTCCCTGGGGAGGGCGGGCATCATCAGAGTACTCCAAAGACTCTAGAAAATTCTTCATGTAATTTATTACTGACAAGGCAGTTATGTTTGCAAATGTGTGACTTTATTTGAAATTTAAAGAAGGCCCAGGACATTGAATAAGAATCAGTTTTGTTTTTGCCAGTTATTATACAGTGGCATTGAATTTCAAATATAAATTTATTTACCTTTTTGAGTTCAGACCACACTCAGCTGTGCTCAGGGCTTACTCCTGGCTCTGAACTCAGGGATTATGACTGGTAGTGTGTGGAGAACCCTATGGTATTCCAGGGATGGAACACAGGTTGGCTGCATGCAAGGCAAGTGCCTTACCCTCAGCACTATCCCTCGGGCCCCTCAAATGTATTCTTTTTTTAAAGGTTGTAATTTTTCTGAAATAGTTGAAAAAAGAGTTTCATTATAAAAATCTCAAATTTTCCCTTTTACTTAGATGGAGGTTAGGCAAAAGATAGAAAATGGAAATGTCAGACTGAATGCTAATAATTTTTTGATGGATAATGAGAAGGGATTATCCATTTCTGAGAAGGGACCTCGGATGCCAAGTGGCCTGGTCACACAGACCTGGCCATGTCATTCACATTGGGGTCCATGTGAAGATGATTCTTCAGATGTGCAGTGTAACTGGACAAGACCCAGCCTTGCCGGGTCACCCTCTCAATTTCCTGGGTCTGATCTTAGGGTGGTATGTGGGTGTCACTGTTACAACCTTTTTGAGGTCTCGTGTGTAAATTACTATCTAATGAAATCATGATACTGAAAGTTTAGAGGGAGAGTATCTGTAGAAGAGTTTATTCACCTATCATTGCTCTAGGAAATTGTGCTGCTACTTTATAAAATGTTACTGTTCAATGTGCATATTCTTTGCTTTTCTATCCGTTGGGTGCCGCATACTTGATGTGAGTTTTTTTTTTCTTTCCATTTTTTGGCAATTAGAGTGCAAAGGTGCTCAAGGACTGAGGGTTTGGCAGAACTTTAGTAGTGAACACAGGGGTGCCTACTGCTGGCAGACAGAACCACAACTTATTTTGAAAATATTCATTTGGGCTAAAAATGATAAATCTGTATTTATCTTCTTAAAATGCTCCCAAAGGGTAAGAAAAAGGAACAGAGGACTTGGATTTGGAAAGCGTAGCAACCAGAGAAAAGAAGGCAGCAAAATCTGCTTTTCCAATAATTTATCTTCTTTGATACTTCCCAGTGGGCATTGGGTACATTTCCAGTCTGTATTTTGAAAGATAAAATAAATATTTTATTTAACCAGCTGTATTCCAGAATATGTAACTATCCAAAGCTTTGTTATGAAAAGCCAGAAGAGACAGCTTTTCTCATCTTACATGAGCCAGAAGAAAGCTTTTATTCTAAGGAAGAAATGGTAGATACTATCCTGAGACATAATAGTAGCTGGCATTTTTGATAGTTTTTCAAAATTTTCTAAAAATTAGCTTTGATTAGTCAATCCAGGGTACTATGATGTTGTGCACTTTGCATAGGGCCATTTCCACTTAATGTCTCCATGTTTTATAATTTAAAAAAGGTGAATATGAAGCATAAATTTGAATAAAGACAGAAATCTTGAATGCTCATGATAAGAAACCCCAAAATTTTATTTTCCCTAATCAATAATTCACTACTTAGAAATTATATAATTATAAACCAACAGTATTGTAATATAGAGATAAATTCATATTTTTGTTCTGAATAACTAAATAAAATACTCTGTGATTTTATTTATTTTCAATTTTCCTGTAAATGTATTTTCTTTTTTTTTTTTTTAAGTGGATGGGCAAATCCCAGAGGTGTGGAGGGCTTACTCCTGGCTTTATACCTCGGAATCACTTATTGTGGTACTTGGTGGACCATATGCAGTGCTGGAAAAACATACCAGAACTTACCCCATGCAACTCAAGCATTATAACCCCTGTATTATTTCTCCATTCCTGGCTTTCCTTATTTTTTCTATAGTGCTCACTAGTCTTAATGGACATGCTTAAATATGCATCTGAATCAAAGAAGTATGTTGTTAAAAATGCTTAATAACCTGTTTCGTGAGGCCTGGGTGAGCCCCAATTTCTTCTTTATAATATATTCTTCTTTATAATATTTTCCACATTGAACTTCCCTCTCATCAGAACTCCACCCAACCGACCAGCCCATCACAGCCCGGATCATCGACACCCACCCTGGAGCATACCAGAACATACCAGAACTTACCCCATGCAACTCAAGCATTATAACCCCTGTATTATTTCTCCATTCCTGGCTTTCCTTATTTTTTCTATAGTGCTCACTAGTCTTAATGGACATGCTTAAATATGCATCTGAATCAAAGAAGTATGTTGTTAAAAATGCTTAATAACCTGTTTCGTGGAGGCCTGGGTGAGCCCCAATTTCTTCTTTATAATATATTCTTCTTTATAATATTTTCCACATTGAACTTCCCTCTCATCAGAACTCCACCCAACCGACCAGCCCATCACAGCCCGGATCATCGACACCCACCCTGGAGCAGTTTCTTCCTCGTCGCCAGGTATGCTGGTCCAGAGACTCTCAGCCATGGGGCAGAGCGGTTCCTTGCTCTCCCTGTGCCCAGCCGTTCATGAGGCAGTCGGGAGGCATGGTGGGTTCCAGCCTTGGCCCACCACCCCGGCGGAACCTCACAACAAGCCAGACGACCCCCACCCACTCCATGGGCGCCGCCATTTTCCACATTGAACTTCCCTCTCATCAGAACTCCACCCAGCCGACCAGCCCATCACAGCCCGGATCATCGACACCCACCCTGGAGCAGTTTCTTCCTCGTTCCGGCCCAGGTATGCTGGTCCAGAGACTCTCAGCCATGGGGCAGAGCGGTTCCTTGCTCTCCCTGTGCCCAGCCGTTCATGAGGCAGTCGGGAGGCATGGTGGGTTCCAGCCTTGGCCCACCACCCGGCGGAACCTCACAACAAGCCAGGCGACCCCCACCCACTCCATGGGCGCCGCCATTTTCCACATTGAACTTCCCTCTCATCAGAACTCCACCCAGCCGACCAGCCCATCACAGCCCGGATCATCGACACCCACCCTGGAGCAGTTTCTTCCTCGTTCCGGCCCAGGTATGCTGGTCCAGAGACTCTCAGCCATGGGGCAGAGCGGTTCCTTGCTCTCCCTGTGCCCAGCCGTTCATGAGGCAGTCGGGAGGCATGGTGGGTTCCAGCCTTGGCCCACCACCCCGGCGGAACCTCACAACAAGCCAGACGACCCCCACCCACTCCATGGGCGCCGCCATTTTCCACATTGAACTTCCCTCTCATCAGAACTCCACCCAACCGACCAGCCCATCACAGCCCGGATCATCGACACCCACCCTGGAGCAGTTTCTTCCTCGTTCCGGCCCAGGTATGCTGGTCCAGAGACTCTCAGCCATGGGGCAGAGCGGTTCCTTGCTCTCCCTGTGCCCAGCCGTTCATGAGGCAGTCGGGAGGCATGGTGGGTTCCAGCCTTGGCCCACCACCCCGGCGGAACCTCACAACAAGCCAGACGACCCCCACCCACTCCATGGGCGCCGCCATTTTCCACATTGAACTTCCCTCTCATCAGAACTCCACCCAGCCGACCAGCCCATCACAGCCCGGATCATCGACACCCACCCTGGAGCAGTTTCTTCCTCGTTCCGGCCCAGGTATGCTGGTCCAGAGACTCTCAGCCATGGGGCAGAGCGGTTCCTTGCTCTCCCTGTGCCCAGCCGTTCATGAGGCAGTCGGGAGGCATGGTGGGTTCCAGCCTTGGCCCACCACCCGGCGGAACCTCACAACAAGCCAGACGACCCCCCCACCCACTCCATGGGCGCCGCCATTTTCCACATTGAACTTCCCTCTCATCAGAACTCCACCCAGCCGACCAGCCCATCACAGCCCGGATCATCGACACCCACCCTGGAGCAGTTTCTTCCCTCGTTCCGGCCCAGGTATGCTGGTCCAGAGACTCTCAGCCATGGGGCAGAGCGGTTCCTTGCTCTCCCTGTGCCCAGCCGTTCATGAGGCAGTCGGGAGGCATGGTGGGTTCCAGCCTTGGCCCACCACCCCGGCGGAACCTCACAACAAGCCAGGCGACCCCCACCCACTCCATGGGCGCCGCCATTTTCCACATTGAACTTCCCTCTCATCAGAACTCCACCCAGCCGACCAGCCCATCACAGCCCGGATCACCGACACCCACCCTGGAGCAGTTTCTTCCTCGTTCCGGCCCAGGTATGCTGGTCCAGAGACTCTCAGCCATGGGGCAGAGCGGTTCCTTGCTCTCCCTGTGCCCAGCCGTTCATGAGGCAGTCGGGAGGCATGGTGGGTTCCAGCCTTGGCCCACCACCCGGCGGAACCTCACAACAAGCCAGGCGACCCCCACCCACTCCATGGGCGCCGCCATTTTCCACATTGAACTTCCCTCTCATCAGAACTCCACCCAGCCGACCAGCCCATCACAGCCCGGATCATCGACACCCACCCTGGAGCAGTTTCTTCCTCGTCCGGCCCAGGTATGCTGGTCCAGAGACTCTCAGCCATGGGGCAGAGCGGTTCCTTGCTCTCCCTGTGCCCAGCCGTTCATGAGGCAGTCGGGAGGCATGGTGGGTTCCAGCCTTGGCCCACCACCCCGGCGGAACCTCACAACAAGCCAGACGACCCCCCACCCTCTCCATGGGCGCCGCCATTTTCCACATTGAACTTCCCTCTCATCAGAACTCCACCCAACCGACCAGCCCATCACAGCCCGGATCATCGACACCCACCCTGGAGCAGTTTCTTCCTTGTTCCGGCCCAGGTATGCTGGTCCAGAGACTCTCAGCCATGGGGCAGAGCGGTTCCTTGCTCTCCCTGTGCCCAGCCGTTCATGAGGCAGTCGGGAGGCATGGTGGGTTCCAGCCTTGGCCCACCACCCCGGCGGAACCTCACAACAAGCCAGGCGACCCCCACCCACTCCATGGGCGCTGCCATTTTCCACATTGAACTTCCCTCTCATCAGAACTCCACCCAGCCGACCAGCCCATCACAGCCCGGCTCGCGCGGCCGCCGCTCGGTTCATCAATAAAGGCTTTATTTGGAGGTGTTTATAGAGTATGCCTCCCGCACGGCAAGCCTAGCAAGCTGCTCGTGTTGTATTTGATATGCCAAATGCCAGTAACAATTATATTAGATCATTCTCATGACCTAATATAATGGTTTGAGGCTCTTTATGTTCCTGTACCAAGCCGATGCCCTTGGCTCTACAGCATGTGACAGGACATATTGAGATATTACTGGTGCCCGCTCTAGCAAATAGATGATTAACGGGAAGATCGAGATCGTGAATATATTCCCAAGAGCTGTTGGTGCTGATTGTTCCATATTTTGGACTTGTAATCTGGATCCCCAGCTCACTACTCATAATATTTTTGTGGGGGAAATAATAATGTTCAATTAAAATTGTCAACCAGCTAATGAATAGGAAAATGTATTCATCCAAGGCACTATAAAGTTCTGTATTCCTTTGATATTGTCTCATATTGAGTTAATTGCATAGTGCATTAACCCAAGAAACATTGATACTTAAACCAGACAGAAAGCAAAAAATAGGTATAGTCTGTAAGCCCCTCTCCCCCAAAATTACCTTTATACTATAGGGACAATTAAATTATATCATATAATGCCATCAGTTATTAATAGGTTAGGAAAAGGAAGAAAAGTCAAGATCAAGATACTATAGCGTAAAGTGCATTTGGTGGCATGATAGTTGTTCTAGACAGATAGAGGATGAAATTTTATTATTTTATCTGCTGTAATTTATTGGCTTATTTTGAAATCTCAGGATCCCACAAGAAAATTTGGGAAATGTTTTTAATATAATAAATGTTTTTATTATCTCCATTTAATATATTTCATAAAAATATATTAAATGGAGAACGTAAATATTAATGTTTTTATTTCTGTGCTCCCTGCCCAGAGTAATATTCTAAGGAATGTCACAGAAAACGGTAAAGTCAAATTCTTAAAGTTGGAAGAATTTGATTTATATATTAAATCCCTCCAGATTTTCAAGAACAGATAAAAATTACTGTTAAATACTCTTGAAAGCACTTATTTCTGGTGAATTTCTGGTGTTCCAATTAGAGACTAAGTTAGGATAAAAGAGCTCCAGTTAGGACATGAACATGAAGATTTCTCCTACTGCTCGAAGAGAAAATATCACAGTTGTTTTGTATTTAGATTAACAATTTTACTTGGTCCAAAATTATTGTAAGCTTTGAACTTTTTTCTGAATTTAAAATAAGTATGCAACTATACTGTTTGTTGTCTTTGAGTCTCTTGTTTGTATTTCTATTTTTTTTTCTTTTTTGGGTCACACCCAGGAATGCTCAGGGGTTACTCCTGGCTCTGCACTCAGGAATTACTCCTGGCGGTGCTCGGGGGACCATATGGGATCGAACCCGGGCCTGCATAGGCCGGCTGCGTGCAAGGCAAACGCCCTACCCGCTGGACTATCACTCCGGCCCCATATTTCTATTTTTATAAGTTTTATTACTTACAGTATAGAAAGGTTAAATAAGCATAAATATTTCTTATACATCGTTCTATCCTAAAGGATTTGCCCTCTGAATAAATTTACAAATGATATAAAGTCAAATGTGATGAAGTCTTCCTCTTCCTCTTGGGTTTCTTGTTTCTCTTTTCATATGCTCGTAAATATAAATGAGTTCCAACCAATTGAGAGAATCAAAGACTGATTCTTCAAGCTTGACACAGCAGGAAAGTCAGTCTCCATAACTATGGTTTTGGAACAAACTCAAAGGCAGGCAAAGCTGAGGGAAAACTTGAGAGTGGAACCAAGAAGAGGTTTCCTGTATGCTCTGCTTGAAACGGTTTGTGGGGTTGGCTTACATAGAAGCAGGACATTTACATGAATGTTGAGGAATGAATATTCCACTTTCGGCAGTTAGTCCTAAATTGGAAGTAGACGTGAAATTATGGAAGCCATCAGTTCTTAATAGGGTTTTGGCCATTAGGGCCAAATTATCATTGAAGTCATTGGTTAGTTCCCTGAACTATCACTGCAAATATTCATCTAGGAACGTATCTGTAAATCTGATCTACTGTGGGCTGCTTTTGGGTTTCATCATTGTAATGATGGGGGAGGGATGTCTACACCATGGCTGTAGGGGAGCTGGTATTCTATTTTATGTGATCTAGCCATTGTCCATTGGTTTGTTTAATCTCTTTGAATTTAATCCAGAGAACAGTGACCTGCCTACCCTCCTTTAGACTGACAAGTCCTCCATGGGGTGAAACCTAACACTCTGGGTTGAATATGCAGGGCTGTTAACTGTTTTTACTACCCCTTCTATTATTATCATGTTCTTGAAAGAACTCTGACCTCCACCTTGCTCTAGTTCAGGGACCTGGGTTGAATAAACCATTCAGTATCTTCAGTTCTCCTGGCCACATTCATTAAACATCTGTTTTAAGCAATCTAATCAGAGTCAATTTCATAACTCTTACCAGTGATGTGGGTGGGGGTGAGGGCTCTTTATATCCTCCTGGTTGGTAGTTGATATGCAAATGTGTAGCCTGGAACGCTGCAGTGAATTTATACTCATTGAGGAAATCCTCTGACTGGAGGATGCTGGCACTGTAAAAATCAGAGAGAAGGGAAACAGAACCAGGGTTGAATTAATCTGGCCCTGAAGGCTGATTTACAGAACTTGTACTTACTTTAAGCCAGTTGATTTGTTTTCTGATATACATCTGTACGGTTTCTCTCTTAATTATTTTATTCTGATGTTTTTCCAAATCATCTTGGACCTAAGGGTACGAAAGAAAATATTTATGTTTATATAGTAAAGAATTTGTCTTCCCCCCCAACTCTCTAAAATACATGGGTGGCCTGAAGAATGTCTCCTTGGACCTGTGGCTCATCTTTACTTGTTTTTCACTTTCCATTAAATGCTTCCCAGTTGCTCAGGTATAGGAAACACTCTGTGCCAAGATCCATTTTACATTTTTAATTTAATTTTTTGTTGTTGTTGTCGTGCTGGGGATTGAACCCAGGTCCTCACACGTGCAAAACAAATGCCCTACTGCTGAGCTACATCCCTGGCCCCCAAATCCCATTTTAATTTTACATTTTGAATCCCTATACAGGAGATACTTTCTCCTCTCTCAGCGTTGGCATCAACATGTCATCAGCTTGGTCACAATCTGGCTCAAGATGCAACTTTGAGCCAAAGCCAAGGGAAAACCTCCCTTGGACCCAGGTGATCCAGATGCTGCTGTTTATGAAACGGTGCCTGTGAGCAGAGCATGTAAAGCGGAGCTCAGCTTCTGAGACTTTACGAAGCCAGCCAGTTTTCCTGCTACATTTGCCCAATGCATTATAAGAGAAGAAATATTAATACCTAGGCAACAAGGTGGCAGTTAAAATGTAGAGGGAATACAAAAACTGTGAGAAAAATGGTGTCTTAGTTTCCTGACTTGTTTGTGGTCCAATGGTGCTATTGTTTGGGGAGTCACTTGATCACTTGAATCCCAGTTATTCATCAATTTGCTCGAGCAGGTGCCAGTAACATTTCCATTGGACCCTATCACGTGCCAATGTAGCCCAATGGCATCTGGTTGATTCAGGAATATCAAGAGCATCAAACCGTTCCTTCAGGGTCTTGACAAGGAAGTCTGACCATCTTGTAGGTGGGCGGCCACGTGATCTTTTGACATCCCATGGGATCCAGTCGGTAACGGCTTTAGTCCAACGGTTGTGGGGAGTATCAATATTCATTTCTAAGCAGCCAATGAGAATATACCATCTAGTACAGATGTTAGCATGTGATACTTGGCCCAGAAGAAGACTGAATGCCTTGAGATAATTATCTGACGCAGTTCTTCATACCAGTGCTGTCATCAACTGCTCTGAAGGGTGAAAATGGGGTGCCTGCCTTTTCCTCTCTTTTTTCCTGTCATCATTGCCCTTCTAGGTGTTTTCAGATAAATCAGAGGGACCATGAAACCAAAGAAACATTTTAGTTGACCTTGAGAACATCGTGTGGTGCATACTTTTGAATTTCATTCTCCACTATTTGTTTTTAAGACCAGAAACAATTCTTAAGATCTCTGGAGAAAAAACTCTTAAATTTTCTTGAATTTACAACTCTCACTCAGTGCTTTTTCTCAACCTTGGTGTTTGTGATAGACATACTCTAAAATAGTGCCAAGAATCCCGCTCCCCAGTATTTGTGCACACAGTGTGGTACCCCACCACGTTGTGTCATGGTGGATGGGCAATGATTATTTATTGATCCTTAACCCTTGGTTTCCATACAATACAGTTTTATATTTAAGAAAGAAATAAGAACAAAGTGTAATAAAGAAGGAAGAATGAGTTTATATTTGAGGTAGGTTGGTTTTCCTCAGCTTGTATACAGTTGCAATCAGTATTTCAAAAGGAAGCTTCTTCATACTTTCTTAACACTTCAGTAGGGAATAAAACTATGATCACTGTATCACTGTCTTCCCGTTGTTCATCGATTTGCTCGAGCGGGCCCCAGTAACATCTCCATATGTCCTGTCTCATGCTAGTAGAGCCCAAGGGCATCTGCTTGCTCCAGGAACATAAAGAGGCACAATCCTCTAGGCACAAAACTATGATAGACTTGCACAGCAAAAACCTTTGACTTAAGTTGTCTGTAGCTATTTATGAAGATGTACAAAAGTGAATATGCTAAGAGTTTTTTTCTTGCATAAAGAAATGATATCCCCATTGAGTGTTGATGTCAGTATATATGCTAACTGTGGAAGTAACTTTCGAATACCCATAACCCTACTCAAGACTTCAATTTTACATAAGTAAAATGAACTCCTTAAAGAAAATGCTCCTAAAGTTCTTGACTATTTTAGCATTCTGATTATCCTAGCATCCAATTTCTTTTATGCCATAGATAATATTTTGTAGTCACAGAATAAGAATAACACCCATCTCTAACTATTCCTCAAGTTTTATCATAAGCATTCTGTCCCTTACATACTAGCAGGACAAATAGCTAGATGCAAAGAAGTTCCCAGGCTCTCAAACAAAAGTAGAAAATGGAATCTGTTTTTTCCAGTATCAGTAGTACTACTTTGTGTCATGAGTTCCTATGTTACTAAGTCATTATGAAATTTTAAGTATCACTGTATCACTGTATCACTGTCTTCCCGTTGTTCATTGATTTCCTCGAGCGGGCTCCAGTAACATCTCCATACATTCTGTCGTGTGCTAGAGTAGCCCAAGGGCATCTGCTCGCTCCAGGAACAAGAGCCTCAAATCATTCTTTCAGGTCACGGGAATGAGGTCTATAACTGTTACTGGTTTTTGGCATATTAAATACGACACGGGTAGCTTGCCAGGATCACCAGGTAGGACCCAAAAAAGAAAAAAAAAGTATTATATAAAAGAACAAAGAAATAAACCCTACTAGGTATAGTAACTAAAAAGGTCTCTGAACTTTTACTTACAATGCAATACAAGCTGCTTCTTACTTATGAAATTTTAAGTACTTGCACTTAAAAGAATACATGGCTGTTTCATCAAGTGAGTGAAATGGATTCATAGATGAAAGTTCCATTTTTTAATAATGTCACAAATACAAACTTGGGTGAGGTATCTGCAATTCTTTTGATTATAGATCATAAAAACTCTAACATGTCGAATACTGCAAAATTGCTCAATGACAAATGAAATGCCAATGCACTAAATATATCTTTAATCACCTTGCAGTCCAGATACATTTGTCTAAGTGATACAATAGTTCTTCTGCAGATCACAGGTACAAGGTCAGAAATGCTGGTTCTTCTGGTTTGCAATGTAACACTTAAATGGCCCATTATTTAAGAACATATGGCAGAAGTTTCAAGCAAATACACAGGCTATATTTCATGAGGAAACTTCAGAAGCCAAGAGACCAGCCATATTTAGAAATAATGATAGACCAAGCCCAGCATGTTCATGGTATGGCTCAGAAACCACAGAGCCCCACCAGGATCCGGCTTTGTAACAATAGCTTGCATCTGTGTGGTGTTTTGTAGTGTTTCAAAGAACTTTCACAGACTTTATCTCATTTGATCTTCAGAGCAATATTGTGAAGTTGGCAGGGCAGGAATTATTATCCTCATTTCATAGAATAGGAAAATGGACTCAGAGGTTAAGTGACTTGGTCAAGGTCACCCAGATGGTGTTCAACAGAGTCCCAGGATTTGATTATCCAAAATCTGGACTTTAGTTTCAATATTGGAATTATTCTAAATAGCCAGCAAGAAGTGTTTGTTAAATTAAGCTGTTGTTCTTCCTGGTCTTGAAAATCTACGCTATGGACTCAGACACGGAAATGTAGTAACATTTGACAAAACTGTTTTTCTCTTTCCTTGCCATTTCCAAATGCCTGTGGGTGAAACAGGCATAGTTTGACAACAGATCTCAGTTGGATGGCTAATGTGATAGATTTCCCCAAGAGCAGGTTTGAACTTAAAAAGAAGAGAAAGTCCAGAAGAATGAAGACTGAAACATGAGATGTGCCATAAAACAAAAAGAGAGAATGTTGATACACATGAAACACAAATATTGAAAACATACTTCTGAATTATATTGTCTCCCAACTCCTCCCTCGGCATTTTCTCTAATCATTTCTCATTTAGTGATGGTTTTGTATAATTCTTATGGTGTCTAAGGTTGTCCAGGAGTCTAAAGATCTGTTCCTCTGTCTTTAGATAAATGAGTTCAATTTTGTTTCCCCTCTCTCCCCCACATTGACTGACCGGCCACATCTCTGAAAGTGAACCAATCTACTCTAAATGTGCTACAAAACAAAAGTCTTTCAGATCATGTGCTCACATTTAAGAAAAGAATGTCTAGCCCAAATCTTCTTTGGCATCTCTCCATTATGGATGCTCACTTCTACTCTCACTTGTAAGCTATATTCTCAACTTATAAGGCATAAAGAGCAATAGCTCCTAAAGTTTATTTTCTCCTACTATGCTTAGGTTATCAGGTTCCTTCTTTAGGCTTTCAAACAATTGCCAATAATTAACAGGAGTCAAGAGAGATGGAATCTATTTAACATCCTTGTTTAACCACATATCTTATGGATAAACCAGTTAAAGGGCTTGTATATAATTCCTTTTCAAGTCAGATCTAACCCTATATTTGACATAAACAGCAGAAGCTGTTGGAGACTTTCATTTCCTCACCATCAATGTAGTCCATCTGGGATTAGTATACTCCAGAAGCACTGAAAGCAAATTTTATAGCCCAGGCTTGAGAATAATGTCAAACTGTGCATGTAAAAATATTAAGTATCTATCACTCAAATGAGCATTTGATTTTCTTAATATATGTTTCTATCCCAGAAGGTAGGCTCGTGTGCCCAAAGCCAGAATGCTAAGCAATGCAGTAGAAGGGAAAGCTCTCTCAGGGCCTAGAGTTTTATTTATTCATTTATTCATTGACTGGTTTATTTATTTATTTATCTACTTATTTATCTATTTATTTTTTAGATTTTTGGGTTACACCCAGCAATGCTCTGGGGTTACTCTCGGCTCTACGCTCAGGAATTTCTTCTGGCAGTGCTCGGGAGACCATATGGGATGCTGGGATCAAGCCTGTGTCAGCAGCGTGCAATGCAAACACCCTACCCACTACTATACTATCTCTCCACGTAGTGCCTATAGTTTTAATAGCTCTCATTTTCTCTGTATTTTCCAGAAATTGAGAGAAAAAAAAATTCCTTTAAATTTCGCTTGCTAAAAATCTAAAATGCTGGTGCTGGTGGGAGCATTAGATATCTTTGCCTTCTCTGTGTATTGACACAGAGACTCTCTTGATGGCTTTGCAGAGTGGACCTGCGGCTTCCATCCTCTCACCGAGGAATCACCCAGCTGCAAAAAAGGTGGGTAGTTTGGTTCAGATGATCAATAAAGCCCTCCTAATTTCCCCCTTGCATCTAAGGTGAGCAGTCGGTAAATAAATGCCCTGACGGCGCTGTAAATAGAATTAGACCTTCTTGCAGGAAGGAGAAATGCCTATTCTCCTGCCAAGACTGCTTGCATTACATCTCCAAAGGGGCTCTGGCATGGAGAGGCCTGCTTCTCTAAGATGCATTGTATTAAGCTTCAGCAGGCACCAAGGGAGCCCAGGCATAGAATTACAGAAGGAAACTCATTTAATAATAATAAAAAAATGAATAAATTCAATTGGAAAAGAACTGTATAGGAATTCTGCATTCTGGTTTTGACTGTGCCTGGCTTTAGCAGTGGGAAGGATACTACTGGAGCTGTAAGGCTGTTCATGGAAACCAAAGTTTTCGGAAGCTGTGAATCAGCAAGAGAGGGGCAGTGTTGGCACATCTAAAACAAGTGCTGGAGGCTTAGCGACTGAACTATCAGAGACATTGTTTTTTGTTCGAAATGTATGAATTCTTCTTGTTGTTTTTCTCACCACCCTCTACTCCCCCAGTAACTACCCCTCGCCCATCTACACATCTCTCTTGGAAGTTTCGCCTGACCCCGTCAGATAAGAAACCTTAAAGGAACATCTAGCTGAGACCTTAGCAAAGATTTCACTGTGATGAGGGAGTCGAGAATGAAAAACAAACCAAACGTAGGAGAGGAAGAAAAACATGACAAATTACTTGTAACTAAATGGAATCATTTCAATCAAAAGCATTTTTTTAAAATGAATGAACTTGCTTTTTCTCTTGATTCTAGCTTTAGCAAGAAGATCAAAGAGATTTATGACCTGTGTTTCTTCAAGTCTGAAGCCAGAAATGAACATGTTCTCATTAATAGTCATTTTCTCATCAAAAGGAGGCTTTTATGAAGACAATGGGCATTGCTTTCATAGCTGGTTTGTTGGTAAAAATTTTATTAGAAGTGGATGGCTTGTACTGGGGGGCCAATATGTTATATGTGTACTTGTGTGTGTAGGGAACATTAAATTTCTGTAATATTTGAAAGGTTCCAAAGTTATGTGGCCCTTCAAGAATTCAACTTTCAGTATCCTGCCTGTTTTGTTGTGGTGGACGGGACACTGGTAGAGAGAGGTTCACTAGACAAAGGTAAATCCTTAATTCTTTCAGATGTGTTAAATCCAAATGTGAGGAAACGGGATATTGCACACTTTATGGGCAGCCTCATGTTGAGATTTCCCAGAATGCGGAGCTTTCAATAATTATCTCAATTTGAGCAGCAGTATTAAAAAAAAGCTGAATAATTTAAAAATAATATACATAGTAATCTCCCGTTCCCGCTCGGGAACAGGTTGTTTTGTTCCTCTTCGTCGATTGATTTATGTTTGCTTCTTTGTTGAGTACATTGACCCTAGTCAGTTTTGAGTATAGCTTTCTAAACACAAAGAAATGATGAAGTAAAAAAGATCTAAAAAAGTTTGCTTGAACAACTGGTATGAATTTTGGTCACACATGCAGCTAACATACTGATTGTGTGCAAATGGTAACGACACATATATGGGAACTTTTATCTCTTTGACTTCAAATCTAAGGTGAGGCCATCCTGATTTAGTATCCCCAGTGTGTGTCCACTCTCTGCACTCTGGGCTTCGAACAAACCCTTGTTGCTAGAATGACCTGTGCCCACTGCAACTTTTTAACCTTGTAACTGGAACATCATTTTCCCAAACTGACTGTTTTCCTTCTCAAAATATGTTATTGCTTGTTATTTTTTCAGAGGCCACAAATTCCCAAGTATTTTTTTCTTCTCTGGCAAATTGTGCTCCATCTTTTTTTTCTGATTCTTTCCCCAGTGTTTAAATGTTAAAATTATATCAGCATCAAGCATACTATACTGCTTGATAGTAGCTGCCTTCTTTTTTCACTGTTGGGCTAATGGCCTTGACTTTCAAGGACATTGCCATGATTCCAACCTATTCTGTTCAACTGTGTCACTTTGGCTTATTCGATGTATTGAGCTGATGGATTTTGAGTAAAAGAAAAGAAGGTAAAAAAAAAAGGATGTGACCTTTTCCATGCCCCCTGAAACAGGTGAAAGGTGCTTTCCCTTTACCGGAAAGAAAGACATCTCTTATCATCAGGAGATGGCGAAGAGGGTGAGAGGCACCAGAACAAACCGGGCTTTACTCAGTTTCCTGCAATTAGACCCAACAGCTCATACCTTTTTACTCAATTATGTTGCCTCTTCATCAAACCCTGTAAAAACATTCAGAATTAACCATTTCTTTAACTCTTCGTTTCCTTACGAAACTTCCTGTAGTCCATTATATATGTAAACTTTTCTCATGTAAGTCTTTTGTCATTTGAAGTGTCAAACCCCAGCTAGGGTGGTTAGGAGGATAGAAGAAAAACCTTTTTTTCTTCAGTATCTAAATGTCTACATCTTAAGTTTTAATCCTTCTTCCTAGCCAACATCATGTCTTTTTTTTTCCTTTTTGGGTCACACCCAGTGATGCTCAGGTATTATTCCTGGCTCTTCGGCTCAGGAATTACTCCTGAGTGGTGCTCTGAGGACCATATGGGATGCTGGCAATCGAACCCGGGCCGCCCCTGCCCCCTGTGCTATAGCTCCGGCCCCCACCAACAGCATCTCTTATCCAGACTATTGCAAGTATCCTTTCTAGTCTCCAATTTATATATAGTATAAACACATTTTATATTATATTCTTTAGAAATTTATAGTCTAGACTATAAATTTATAATTTATAATTTCTAGTCTTTATAATTTATAATTTATATTTATAAAGACAACTTGCATTGTCCTTTCTAGTCTCAATTTATATTGTCTGGAGAGATAAATGGTAAAGTGCATTACATATACATGTAATACATGCATATATACATATATATGTAAATGCATTACATAGGCATTTGCATGTGTTACATGCACCCAACCTGGATTTAATCCCTGTAACCACATGGTCTTTCAGACTCCCAGAGGAGTGATCCCTGAGTCTCAATTTATATTGTATCTTGAATGTTTTCATTGTGTATATTGGGACTAAGATAAAATTTCCCACCTCTGAGTTCTTCTTAGACTAGGCGAGCAAATAAGGAGGTGAAAAGGCTGATTTACATACACTAGTATAGCGAATTTGCATAGCTGTAAATTAAAAGAAAATGGCCATAGTTGTAATTTGTATCCTGAACTAAGAATTGTGATGAAACTCTTGGTGTCAGAGAGGAAGAGATAGCTTTTTGCTCTAGGTCTTTTGCTCTTTCTTGAAATAAAATGTTGGGTTCCTAGGGAGGTAATGGAGACAGTAAAGTCATGCTTTGTATGTTTCAGACTCAGGTTCAATGCTTCATACCACATGAACAACTGAACATCACCAGGTGTATCCTTCTTGGAGGTTCTCAAGAATTGAGGGGGTGGCCTAGCTGATCCTCAGTCTGACAGGACCTAGTAACACTGCATTCTTGGATCCTAGCAGCAAATCTCTAGCCATGCTGACTGAATATTTCTGAGAGTAACTCTGGTTTTCAGAGCAGTACTTGTAGTCTCTCCGCTCCCCAAAAAGAAACAAAGAAGTAGCTTTATCCCCCGAATAAAAGGTATTTCTGGCAATATATTTAACCTACGGAATGTGTATTCTTTAAGAATACGGAATTAGTTTCTCTGAAGTCCATATACAGTCCTGACTGACCTTAATTCTACATACCAATTTAACACATACTGGAAAACTCCTGTCTGAACATTTCTAAAAGGCTGATCCTAGCTATAATGATCTGAGCAATCTTTTTGAAACATTTCTGTAATCAATTTGTTAATATGATTTAGCATTCTTCTTTCACTAGAAGTATGTTTACTGACATACATTGGCAAACACGTCCTGGCCTTCATTCCTCACTTTATCTCGTGCCTCTCTGCCCCTCCTTCATTCTGCTCTAGTCTGTCAGCCTATATTTGCACAAGCTTCCTAGGTTCTCTCTGTATTTGGGTTCTCTGCACAAACTCGTCCTTTCTATCTCCCCAGAAGAGTCTCATTGTCTGTTTCATGCCGAAATTTCATGTCAGATCTTCAATGTCACCCTGACCATCACCTTCTATACTAGTTGCCTTCCTCTTCTTGTCTGTATCAATGAGTCCTGTTTCAATCTTGCAGTGCAATATCAGAGAACATGTGTGGTTCTGTTCACCAAGTTTTCACTCGGTATCTAACCACACCTCTCTATATTTTATGAGCTTCTCAAAAATGTGTTAAAGGAAGCCTTTAAAAAGTAATAAAGTAATGGTTAAATTTTCCTAACTATTGAATAAAACTTCTGAACACTTGAAATCTGACATAAAGAAGGTGCGCATCATAATTTAAAAAATCTACTTTAAGACATTTAATGTACGGGACAGAGTGATAGTCCAGCGGGTAGGGCGTTTGCCTTGCATGCAGCCAACCGAGTTCAATCCCCGGCTTCCCATATGGTCCCCCACGCGGTGCCAGGAGTAATTCCTGAGCACAAAGCTAGGAGTAACCCTTGAATATTGCTGGATGTGACCCCAAAAAAAAAAAAAAGATACTTAATGTGGAGCCAATGAAAGGTAAGTCTTGCGTATAGCAGACACTCACTGGTCACTACCCAGGCTTAGTGTACAGTCCTCCAAACTCTGCTGAGGTCACTCCTAAGCACAGAGGCAAAGAATAGCCCCTGATAATTGCTGGATGTGACTCAAAACTCCTTTGTCCAATCCCCAACCTAATAATATTAAAACATAAATTTTGCTCAAAACCCTGTAACTAAGCAAATTATTACTTAATTGTGAAATAAACTTATAGATTAATTTTTGTATAGGTATTAAGATGAATCATTTAAGATGAGTTCATTTGTTCAAGCTTATAATTGGGGCATCATAAGGAACAACTTTATAATTGCTCCTTATCTCTGTAACTGTGCCTACACCTTCTAATAGGGATGGGTTTCATTTGTTTCTATAGACTAAGCATTTTTAAACGCCATTTAGTCTAACAGTAAAGAGAAACACTTTGAGTCTATCTATACCATCATCCATCTGTATGTAGTAGTATGGTCTGGAAAGAAAAATGGGTTAAGTGCAAACCTTATATGCACCCCTCCTGGGTTTGATGGCTGTAACCATGTGGTCTTTCAGAATCCCAGAGGAGTGATCCCAGGGTGAAACCCCGGGGAGCACACCCTGAGCAGGCAGTGTCTGATCTAAAGAACATACACACAGTGAGAAGCACCAAAATATAAATTCTAGACTGCTCCAATACTAAAGGCTTTGAAGTAAGCTCAGATTTTCAGAAGGAAAACCGAGCAGGAAGATGTTCCACTTTGTGGCCTGCATGTACCATGCTTGTCACCCAAATTAAATTATTCCTTGGCTTATACTGTAGTTATTTTGGCAATTTGTAAAGTAAGCAAATGGAAGACAATAGCCAATAGAAACTTTCTATTTTTTTTCAAATGGGAAAAGTCAATTCACATTGGAGATGCATTCTCACGTTTATAGACATGCAACTACGTGCTAGTGTTTTTCTTACTTTTGAAAGGTCCCAGATTTTATTCCCATCACTGCGGTGATAATGGAGGGTTGGAGGATGATTGAAACATTAGGTTAAGTAAAGTAAAAAGGACATGGAACAAAAGGATGCTGAGTTTCCTGATCAAACTATTTTAAAAATCAATTTTCATTTTTTAGCATATGCTTACACAGTCAATGAAGCAAACATTTTCACAGTTAGAATGGCATTACTTAATATCAAAATAATATGGGATGCTAAAATAAACACGAGAACAATTTATTTCATTCTGAAAAAAATAATAAACTTGGAATATCTAAATATATCATTATTGAATGCATTGTACAAATGCATTCAACGTTAGCACGTTTATTGACTGCATTTGGTTATAACATTTATGGTTTTGATGTATGGTTATTGTACATCATCATGATTGGACTATCCAGGAAGCCTCTGTCATGATCCTTATGTTATCTTTAATTTTCTGCTTTGTGGCCACACCCAGCAGTGACTATGGTTTACTCCCGGCTGTGCACTCAGGAATTACTTCTGGTGGTACTCAGGGAACCATATGGGCTGCCAGTGATCAAAGCCGTGTGGTCACATGCAAGTCAAATGCCCTAGCAGCTGAGCTATCACTTGACCCGTATGTTATTTTAGTCCGTGTTCTCCTTGCCCCCAATTCATAATTTGTTTTGTAATCTGAGACCAAGGGTTTGTTATCATTTAATCCTGCTTATTTCCTTTTTTCTTCATGTTTGCCACAGATATCTGTGATCATATGGTATTTGTCCTTTTTCTCACCTACTTTACTTAACTTAAGAAACTTTAGTTTCATCCAAATTGCAGAAAACTGCAATAACTCACCTTTTCTTATGGCTGCCTACTATATCACTATATATTGTGAAATAGTAATATAAAATTGTAATAGTAACTTAAAAATAGTAATTAAATAGTAATTTAAAATAGTAATTAAATAGTAATTTAAAATTATAGTATATATTAAAGTTTATATATATATATATATATATATATATATATATATAAAACAATTTTTATCCATTCACCTGTCATTGTATATTTAGGTTGTTTCCAAATCTTAGCCATTATACTACATAAACAGCACTACAATTAATGTATTTGTGCATGTGTTTTCAAATCAATATTTTTATATTTGTGGTTAGATAAGAAGTAGGGTCACTGGGACACGGGGAAGCTCTATTCCTTCTTTTATTTTTGCTCTTTGGTTCACACCCTGTGTTATTCAGGTTATTTCTTCTGGCTCTGAAATCAAGGATCACTCCTAGTGGGGGCTCAGAAGACCATATGGGGTTCCAGGGATCAAACCCACGTCGCTTATGTACAAGGCAAGCTTCTTACCTACCTACTGTGCTATTGCTCTATCCCATATTTTATTTTTTGAGAAATCTCTCTACTGTTATCCAGAAAGACTGAACCAAATGATATTCCCATTAGCAGTGAATGGCTATTCCTTAACTTTTCCTTGTCAACATTGCTTGTTGATGTGTGATACGAGGTTTTTTGGAATACGTAACTTCCACTGATGTGAATATCTCATCATCATTTTCATTTCTTTGAGAATGGGTGGTGAGCACATTTCCCTGTGCCTACTATCCATTTATATGTACTCTTTGGGGAATTGTTCCTGCTGATCTCTGTGAATAGCTTCTGTACCTTATATTTCAGTCTTTAATGCCATGTGTGGAGTGTGATAATTTTCTCTAATTGGTGAGACTGATGCTTTTTTTTAATTGAAATCTGAGCCCAAATTTGCTCCCTGGAAGAAAGTGGGTAACAATGAATATTGTCAAGCATATATGAGGGAGAGAAATTATAATAACAATTTATTTCTTATATGAAACAATTGTTTCATATGATCAGTGTGTTCACTGGTCATATGAAACGATTCAGATCCACAAATGAAAGTGAGTTTAAGAGAAAATATTTGGTGCCAGAGAATCAGTAGAGTGGTTAAGGCAGGCACATAGCTTGCCAACACCACCTCCCACCGCCATCCTTGTTCAATACCCATCTCTACGTGGTTCGCTGAGAAACCATTGGTTGTACATTTGAAGACCCGACAATAGCCAGGTGTGGTGGCCCTGTGCGACTTGGTGGCTCCCAGCACACCCAATGCAAATATCACTATATTATGGGATGCTAGAATTGAACTATCTGATCCATTGAGCAGAGAATTGCAGGAGTGTTCTCTGAACCCTTTGGCACCCTCTCGTAAGCCTCTCCCCAAAGAAAGAGTGAATGCCTTCCTTCCTTCTTCCATGTCCAATACACACCCTTACACTCAAGGATCAACTATCCCTGACTGTTATGAGCAGAGCTTTCCAGTCTTATTCCCTACCTCATCTCCAACCTTTATATAAATCATATTCCCTCCTCTGTGGACAACAGCTGTATCTCACATTTGCTGTCAGACTCCTTGTACTCATCCCTCTCCTTATTGTTTATTCATTTCAAACTCATCTGCTATGGCCCAGTGGTAGCTCTCATCCTTTTACAAAGATTTCCTGGCCATTTCATAGTGCAGGAAAATCTTTCTCCTTTCAATTCCTATAAAATAATTATAGGCGCAGTGAAAATGACATAAATCATACACTACCTTTTGATATGTCCTCTATTGCTATCTTGAACTCCCTTTGCAATTCAACTGTTATTTTCATTTACTTGTCACAAATTTGTATTTAGATATTAAAATTGAATTTGATGTCTTGCTGCAAAAAGTCCCTGATGGTTACCTACTTTGTAACTTTCACACAGAATTCAGGGAAATGTTTTGCATACATCCATTGGCAGCTGCTCTTCCCACCTCCTTTTTGTTATTGTTGAGCCTTTATCTGCTGCTTTTACACCACAGAAACCCCACTGGGAGGAGGATTTTGTTTCAAACTCTAAAGTTACTTTGCTTCAGGTAAAAGCATTTGGATTCATTTTTTTAAATTTAGATTTTTGATACTTAAATTTAATTTTAGTATACCTCCCCTCAACTTTGAGTATTGTAGTTTTTACTGCCGGGTAAAACAGTCACAGAAACAAAAGCTGTTGGGCTGTGTCGGGAGGAGCAGGGAGTGTTGTGGATGGACTGAGTCTTGCTCTGCCATGGGGATTGCTTAACAGTTGTAAACTTTCCTATTTGTTGTTTAATGTTTACCTTTCCTGGATCTCTTTCCTGATGTCACAAAACACGGGTTCCAGTGGGCAGGAGCAGGATTTCTTTCTGCTTCTGTGGTGCACTATGCAGTCCAGATGGGGGAGGCTCACGGAGGCTCACGATTCCTCAGTGTGTTCATGGTCTCACTGAACAGGAGTGAACTTGGCATTTGGGGTTACCTAGGGGGACTAGGAAAGCTATATGACTAATGTTTTATAGTCATTTGTTTTCAGAGTATGGAACTTGTGAGATACTATATATAAAAATTAACCCCTGTAGATATGAAGGGATAAAATGTTCATTTGCTCATACTCCAAACAACCCTAGGCCTTCTTTCCCCAACTCCAGGAGAAACCCCCATAAGCCCCATATACCCCAAGTCACCACTCCCATGTGGTGAAAAGGATGCGTGAATAAAGGTGGCACATAGGTGACGGTTGGAAAAGGCCTCAGGGTACAGAAGGATATTCATGGGATGAGTTGAGGCTAGTGTCATTTTGAAGCTAGGTGCCCTTGCTGTGTTTTCTCTCTGTGGCTCTCAAGGCTTATGCTGTCTGTTAAGCTTCTCGGGTTAAGATTCGTAGAAGCAGTGGTTTTGTCAGTTGTTGATCTTATGGGTTACAGAAACAGAGCATGTGAAAGGGTTTGCTCTAATGACAAGAAATTACAGAGCAGCAATATTCAGTGTAATACAGCACAAAATCCTCTCAGGGAAAGCAGAAAGTGTGTATCAAGCCAAAGCAGTGTCGGGCTGTGTGCAGCGGTCACCAGCTACCTTTAGTGATAACGTTGCTAGGATATGAAACTCCAAAAGCAGTTAGTTTGAGAGTGGGATTTCAAATTTGAAAAAAAATAAAAGGGTGAGGGGCACGGATGAGAAGGAGGAAAAAAGGAAGAATGAAAGAAAAGAAAGTCAGGAAAACAGTCAGTCCCTGGTGCTTTTCCTGGGCATTAGTGGCACAGGGATGACATCACCAGCAGCCAATCAGAGCTCTCCGGCTTTGTTCAGGTTCGAAGCCATGGCATCATCGCCTATGTAGCCCAGAAATGAAAATAGAACCATCTCTAAATATACAACAATGAGAATCAAGCACTGCTTTAAAAGGATGAGAGAACCAAGGGGAAAAAAAATAAAACACTTTAAATCACAGTCTTCCTTTCATCATGCAAACATACATCTAGTATTTGGTTTCTGGGCCTCTAACATTGATATTTAATTTAGTTGGCTTGAGACTTCATAAACTGACCATCAGAGCAAAGTAATATACAACTGACATCACCACCTAGTCCTGCAGCTCGTCCCCTGATGTGGAATAAAAGCAGGAGAACTCTCTTCTGTAAAAGGCAGCTGAGGGATTCGGGCTGCGGAGTCAAGGGGTGGTGTACCTGGTTTGGGGCTGACAAGGGGATCTTGGGCTCCCCAGAAAGGTGGGTAAGTGGCTGTCATTGTCAATACGTTTCACTTAGCTAAATGCACAGTTTACAGTTGTTGAAGTTTGATTGATCTGTTGATAAACACTAATGTTTTCCAGTTGACAATTTCTCCATGTTAATTTCTTTAACGCTGGCAGACCTGCCTGGCAGGACCCTATAAATAGTATCAGTGTCATCATCCTTTTTAAGTTATTAATGAGCCATCCTGTTTCAAGGGGCTGGGATTTGGGGACAGGTTGTGCTTGACTGCAGTTTCTGACATTGATACGTTAGCATTTGGAACTGAGTGGAGATGAGAACATGTTTCTTAAAAAAATTACAGTACTGGCCAAATGCATCCATAATAGGAGAAAGTTGTCTATAATTAGTGACTAATTAAACTTTGGAGGGAGGAATAAACGGCCAAGCCCCGACACACAGTGTGTCCTTGATTTGGGGGCAACGGGACTGTCCCCATTTCAACTGCAGCTGCCCTCTGCTTCCTTTGCTACCTCTCTCTCCACATACCCTGTTATCACCGAGATAAATGAATGCCTGACTCTGGAAATCAGCTTTGGCCCAGACTATTCTGTCTGCCAAATGGTGACAGGGGACCAGAGCAGACTTCTCCAATTAGCAGAGTCCCCCATCAGGCAGCTGGACACTCTGTGTTTATGTTTGCGGACAGCAAACTGCAGCAGCTGGGCCTCTGGCTTCAGTCTCCCGCACTAACAAATAGGAGTCGAAAAGTAAAGCAGATAAATGGACTGGGGCACACCTGATGTTTGGAAGACTGTCTCTCGATCCAACTGACTTTACTACTTTGAGAAGGTTCAAATGAGCACCAGAGACAGTGCACAGAGATGGCGTTTGTCCTATGCCAAAGACGTGCATTACCTTTAAGGGACACCTGAATCAGCTGGATCATTATCGTAAGCACTCAGGCGTGTCTCTGGCTTAGGGTCTTGCATTTTATGGACAGAACTCTATGAACTTTTGGTGGGACAGGATATTGTATTTAAATGCTTGCTCCCAAATATACCTTCTAAATATTCCATTTCTTTCACTTTGAACACCTAAATTTTAAGGTGTTCAAAAAAATACATTTCACTAAGCTTGTATAAAGGAAACTAGAAATATTCTCATATAGACATTGTCAGGTTCCTTAAGCATTGCTGAAAAACACTGTCCAATGTAATCATCTGTCCCACCCTGACCCGCAGGGTAGGACTCAACTGGGGAAATCTCCAGGGGGTGACGTGACCTGAATGAGAGAGCAGAAAGAAGAGAAGGGCGCCAAGTCACCTAGGTTGATCAAGCACTCGTCTTTATTGAGCAATTCACAGTATTTATACATGAAAAGGGCGGGAAGAGGACAGGACCTACAGTAAGCTGGGGGGAGAAATGGGCAGATGTTCATTATTTCCATATAAGGAATGGAGCGTGCTTTACAGGGATAGGCAGGATAGAGTTTAGGGTTTTACAATGCCTCACATAGCAAAGGCGGTAGCTGGCAGTTATGGGAATGGTCACGAGTTCTCCAAGGAATGGAGACACTGGCTGGATATCTGAGGGACAGATCAGCGTGGTAGTCCATCTCTTGGTTCCCCTGAATCATCAGCAGGTATTAGACACCACGGTGGAGAAAAAAAGTGGAAAAATTAAAAATCAAGATTATTATAGTCATTTGATCTAAAAAAAAACCTAAAACATCACTGCATGTATGGATTGTACAAATACTTATTAAAGTTTTTTTAAAAAATTGTACATTTCCATAATTCAAAAGAGCAATGTGAATCGTGGACAAAGCATGTAACTGTAAATTGGGAGACATGGTAAATTCACGATCACGATCACGATCTTCCCGTTAATCACCTATTTGCTAGAGTGGGCACCAGTAATAACTCCATATGTCCCGTCTCATGCTAGTAGAACCCAAAGGCATCCGCCCGCTCCAGGAACATAAAGAGCCTCAAACAATTATATTAGGTCACGGGAATGACCTAATATAAATGTTACTGGTATTTGGCATATCAGATACTACATAAGCAGCTTGCCAGGCTTGCCATGTGGGTGGCATACTGTTGTAGTCACCTCTAAATAAAGCATTTATTGATAAACCGCTTGGCCGCTAGCGGGGCTGTGATAGTGTGATAGTCTGGTCTGCTGGGTGGAGTTGTGACCAGAGGGGAAGTCGGGTGTGGAAAATGGCGGGCCCCATGGAGTGGGGATGGGGTCGTCTGGCTTGTTGTGAGGCTCTGCTGGGGTGACAGGCCAGGGCTAGAACTCGCCATGCCTCGGGGCGCTCACAAGCAGCTGGGCACAGGGAGAGCAAGTAGCAGCTCTGCCCCATGTCTGAGAGTCTCTGGTTCAGCATACCTGGGCGGATTGAAAAAAAAAACTGCTGCAGGGTGGCTGTCGATGATCCGGGCTGTGATAGTCTGGTCTGCTGTGTGGAGCTGTGATGAGGGAAGTCCAGATGTGGAAAATGGCGGGCCCCATGGAGTAGGGGTGGGTGGTCTGGCTTGTTGTGAGGCTCAGCTGGGGTGGCAGGCCAGGGCTAGAACCCGCCATGCCTCGCGGGCGCCTCACAAGCAGCTGGGCACAGGGAAAGCAAGTAGCAGCTCTGCCCCATGTCTGAGAGTCTCTGGTTCAGCATGCCAGAGACTGTAAATTGCAATGGTAAATTGCAGAATCATAATTTCTGTGCTTTGTATGGCTCATCTTCAAAATGAGAGCCATGAGAATGGAGAGATGGTTCAGTGTAAGGGTACAGGGGTTCTCATGTGGGGACTCCAGGTTTGATCCCAGGCCAGGCATGATGGCCCAAACATGCTGAATGTACACACATATGCCCCCAGAAAAAAAAAAAAAAAAAAAACAGATATTTTTCTGTTATCACTGCTATCCTTGATACTATATCATTTTCCTTTTTTACTATATAAACTGTATACATATATTATTTATACTAAAATGTGATTTATTTGGAAAAATATCTGTTTTTAAGGTAGTAAATGTATATATGTTGACTACATACTGAATTGCCATTACAATGTCTTCTCACTGTTAGGAATATACATAGTATATCCTATGCATTTATATATATATATGTGTGTATATATTTATATATACACACATCCACACAGGTTACACCATATATGTAAATACTACAAAAATCGGATGCATTCTTCTGTGCATATTATGTATGCCAGAAAGAAACTAACAGACATTCTGATCGACAACCCACTTTCTAAAAATCGGGCTATAACTAAGCACTCATAATAATAGTTCTCATTTTGCCTATAGTTTTAATGTGTCTTACTATAATTTCCAAGTGAAGTTCATATTTTTATGTTTAGGATATATTTTTTGTGCCCCTGAATTCTTCTGAGATTTGATTAAAATATCTTTTCTTGGGTGTAGAACAATTTGATACAATTGAAATAAGCCAAGAAACATCTGCTTTAGGGAGCTTTCTGCCATAGCCTCGGGTTCTCTGCCTTAAGGTAACATTCTGGGTGAAGCAGAATTTAGTCAGGTAGGATTTCTGAGTAGGAAAAAAGGCATGATTTTTAGTTGGAAACTCCCTAGTCTCGATCGAAATAAAATCCCCTTCTGCTCTACCTGACCGCAGCCAGTTAATAGTGCATCCAGTGTTTTCCTTTATCTTCACTGAAGCATTTCCAACAGCACTAAATTTTAAACAGTGATTATGTAGAAAGAAACCTCAATTAATTTTTTTCCTGATTCATTTTTAGGTTAAACATGGGCACATTACAAAGAAATAACAATAGGTATTTAAAATGTGGTTTGTTAAACATACTAGCTAGAGAACAAGCACTACTCCTGTGAATTATGACCCATACTAAACTTTTGATACTACCTATGCTGAAGATGGCTCATATACATATATAATTGCGTATGTATTTCCTCACAGCCTGCCGTCACAGTATTGGGTATCACCAAGTACTAACTTCATCCCACTTGCTCTGTTTCTGGGAGAAACAGAGCAAACACTGACTGTCGGTGTAGCTTCCCTGTCAGTGAAAACAAGTATGTATGCCTGTCCCCTACTTGCAATAATGCACCATTCATGGCCCCCTCCCAAACTGGCACGTCCTATTGTCTTCCCCTTGCCTAAATACCATTCATATTTCTCTTCAGATGCTACCCATCTGTCTTACCACCCACCCTCTCTTAAGCTGACAATGAAAAATGGTGTCTGTAATGCACAGAATAAACCAATGTTTACAGTTTCACCAAAGACTTGTGCAATTGCAGTTATCTAACTTTAGTCACATTATTTGTATATGCACATATTAATTAAACTGAAGACTAAAAGTATTTCATTTAGTATTTAATTATCCAATTCAGCAAATCTTCCATAATCCAAGTTTTATGGCATATGCCATTTAATTTCATTCTTTATCTTTAATGGATCATTAGAAACAAGAATTCATAGAAATACCTATTGATAAATTTTGAGAATTAAGATATCAAAAAATATGTTGCCTGAATTTTAGAAAAATGAGATACATTTAAAATCTAACAGCCTATATGAAGACTCCTCCAACAATCCTTGTTGTTCTCATATAAATGTAGAAAGAAACAAAGATGAATGAAGTTTTTTTTCTCGTATAGTAATTTTTATGTTCCAAGTAATTGATTTATATTGATACTAATTGTGAAACTTCCCAAGTTTCAAGATTGTGGACATCATGTCTTATAGAAGATGGATGAGTAGTAAGAACTGCTGTACATTATTACTTCTGTCCTGTGTGTGTCATATATTTAGACACTGGCAATGCCAAGATAAACACAGCCTTAAAACCAAATATAAAAGGCATGCCTCCCCAAACTGAGGCTTTCCTGGAATACACCATGTGTTATTGATTCACCTCTTCTCTGAACTCCCAAAGCTCTTACAAAGACCGTATCATCCCATTAAGAATGCTTTCATATACCAACTTGTAAGATAAACTAATTGTTTCTAGTGCATCAGCCTTGCTCAGTTTGATAGTACCTCTTGGGTAGAAGTCGTTCTATCACTTTTTACCATTAATCAAGAAAATTCTAGGAATAGCATTGACAGAAATAAGACATCACAATACTGGTTAATTGATGGAAATGCCCAAATTGACAAATTATATCTTAAATGTTAATTGTGTGTCTGATGTTGGTTGGATTTTGATTGGGAATGATAGAATGGTGACCAGGAATCAAGAATTAAAATCATACATCAAATGTCAATCAGCTACAATATAGCGTATCCCCCAAAGAATATCAAACTGTTGTTTAAGAAAATTATTTTGTCTTCTTGGGAAAATTTTAAAACATGGACAAAATTAGAAAAAAAAGTATTCTACGGCTCATAAAATTGCTAAATAAAATTAAACATTTCAGTCCACATTACCAGATTTGGTGAATACTGCTATGTAGATAATTCTTTTTAAACTCAGGTAAGAGAGTCTTTTCATAAACACACACAGTGATAAATACTTGTCTTCTAGAAGAGCGCTTATTTTATTGGCTGGAGTGACATCACACGAGGTAGGGCATTTGCCTTGCATGCAGCCTATTTGGGTTCAATCCCTGCATACTATGTGATCCCCAAGCACTGACAGGAGTAATTCCTGAGTGAAGAGCCAGGAGTAACCACTGAGCATAGTCAGATATGACCCCCAAATATATATATATATATATATATATATATATATATATATATATATATATATGAAACATTAAACCAGCACATATATATGCATTTACATATATTTATATATATGAAATGTTAAACCAGCACACAAACCACTGGTGGGAGTAGTCTTAACCAAATTACTTAATTAAATGTGAAATTTAGAGAAACAGATTAAACAAAGGAGGGGTTTATAGAAGTATAGTTGGTATAGTTGGGATTAAAAAATTTAACACAATATGTCAGACACTCAGGGCTAGAAAATATTAGAATCTGATATAATTTTGAGACCTAAACACACTCAACAGGAGGATATAATCTTATTGAAGTCTAATGAGATCTGGAACCACACCTGTCATGAGCTCTGGGATAAAGGAAGCCACTAGCAAATACAGAGTTCGTATTTTTGTGTTTGCTTTTGGCCATGCCTGGCAATTACCTGATCTTTTCCTAGCTCTGTGCATGGGTGTCACTCTGAGAAGTGCTCCAGGAATGACACAGAACCTGCCTGCTAAGCATGGACTCAGCTCATTGAACACTGTTCCTGGATATGTGGTTTTAGAGCAGGAAAAAAGAAAGGAGGAGATTGTTTTTCTCTCTCTTGCTTTCCTGTTTGTGCTTCATGTTCACTTTATTGAAAATACCTTGCAACCATTTCGAGTACTAGAGTGAGTTCTCTGACCAGTTTGAGGTTTATGGGGCAGAAGAGCATAGTACTCAGACTAGGAAAGACAAAAGCTGAGGATAACAATACAGTCCATCCAGCTCATTGATTCAGAGTTCTTGGAGATAAGGCTAGTTCCTGAGTGATTCAGCAACTAAAGGTCATGTTATAAGGCATTCACATGTTTATGCCCTTGTTAGATGGCATCTTGACTTTCAGGGTGCTGTTTCTCAGTTGCCATATGACTTTCATTAATGTATGAGAAGCTAAGATGTGAGTTATTTCTAGTCCCATTTCTATAACACAATCTCTCTATTTGGTCTTCTAGATCAATTTAAAGAGTTTCTTTCTATTATTTTGTAACTCAGTAGAGAGACATCTTTGGCTTGTTTTTTTTTCATTCCAGTTGTGTTTGGTCAATGGGAATAAATGGCAAAAATCATAGAAGCAAGGAAGGGAGAGAATTGTGACTATTTTCCCCAACATTTTTTCTCTTTGACAACAAGCAGTAACTGTGCTCTACCAAAACAGATGCATTATTTTCTGTGCAACTTAGTTTATTTTTAAAAGATATACATGTATGCCTACTTCTTGATCTTTATTTTTATGTTTTTATTCAGTCCAAGTTATCAAAGCTAAGAACTCTGCTGAAAAATAACATGAAGAAACTTATTTTCCTATGGAAGATGGGGAACCACTTACATTTCTGTAGCATGGAATGATTGTTTATTTTGTAAACTGCCCTTTCACACACTTGAACTTTTGTTATTTGACTCTTTGTATCCATATGTCACATTGTTCTGAGGCATAAAACCTGGACTTTATTTGTCTTTGACATGCTATATACCTGTTAACAGCACCCAATGAATAAATACTACTCTAATGTCTGTTGATGATAGCTCTATTAGATTATTGGATGTATTTTACATGATTCAGGATATCTTCATATTAGGTGGATTTGTCATATTTCCTCATTTTTGATTCTTATTTATATTATATCCATTCATTTTTTTAAAATTCAGTGACTAAGATAATACAGTGACAAAGTTGTAATTTGATAATTACATAATTGGATTTCAGTCATACAAGGTTCCAACACCACCAGTATCCCCAGTTGTTTTCATCTTGGCTCCCCCAGTCTGCCTCTGTGGCAGATACTTTCTCTCTCTCTCTCTCTCTCTCTCTCTCTCTCTCTCTCTCTCTCTCTCTCTCTCTCTCTCTCTCTCTCTCCCTCTCCCTCTCAGCATTATGGTGTGAAAATGCTGAGAGGGAGAGAGAGAATACTGAAAGATTAGCATGCACTTCCCTTTACCTTCTTTCAGCACTCCCTTCTTGTCCATAGTGGTCATTTCTAACCCTCAGGCCATAGTGGTGTGTTCTCTGTCCTAATTGCCCTTACCCCAACTTGTGGCAAGCTTCCAACCATACATCAGTGCTCCTAGCCCTCTTTTCTGTTGTCCTTGATCTCAGACCTAAGTAAAATTTAAATGCTCTCTTTCCTACTTTGGGTCATCTAAAGTTACATAGTTGACTTTTGCAAATTGTTTCCTAGCTGTCTATACTTGCCTTAGAATATTCTTAAAAATAGTCAGCAATGTAGAACATATCTGGAGAACTTGTCAGTCGTTTTATAGTTTGTAAAGATCAAGCATTTTTCTCCTATTAGTTGCCAAAAGCAAAAAGATTGTTTTGATATAAACAAAAACAGTTGTGGCAAGAAAATTAATAGTTGCTAGTGAAAAGGGTATTTTGAAGCCTGTCTCTGAGGAAGGAAAAACAAAGTGTTCTAGCATCCTTGCTCTTTTGGTTAATCAAGCATCAGATGGCCAAGTAGTAGTATTTATGTATGGAGAAGAGCCCTTGATTCTTCTAAAAAGATCCTATCAAGTCATCCGTATAGAAGAAAAGGATGTTGCTGAAGCAATTTTTAAAACATCTTCCAAAGAAGTAAATCTGCAGCCTCCAGAAAAAGCAGTTTTTCTTCTCATTCTCCCTTCTTCCTCTCAGCATGCTTGCTCTCTGCCTCACCTTTAACAATTAATATTTTCCAAGACATAATCATGAATTGCTCTCACCAGTGAGTCTCTAGTTCACCATATCCTGATTAATCTCTCCTCTAAGCTATAGGACTTATTACTTATAGGACTCACTAGCTAATTAATCATAAACTATTCGTGTTGCTCATACTGTTTTCTTATATTTACCTTTTCATGCATGCATATTATCTTTTCCCTTAGAAAGGTATTGAAAAGTAATTTTACCAGGGCAATTCAATTTAGTGCACTGAAGAATGTACAATGCTTTTGCTGGTAATACACAATTTGGTAGAACAAATATGTCAGCCCTGCCTGTACATCTAAAGGTTTATAACTGTTCAAACTTAAAGTATTGTTAATGGAGACAGCCCTAATTTCATTGTCAAATTGGGAATATTTCCTAACATTTTTCCTTATTCTCCATTTTCTCAGATTGATGGAAAGAAAATTTTTATTGTAGGACAAAGTTATTACAAGTATAAGGGAGAACATTGAGTATAAAAGAGAACGTTTATAAAAGTTTATATGTGATCTTGTCGAGCCTGGTGGCCCTGCCAGGAGCTGCCCACGGGCCAGCATACAGGGCCTCACGGACGGCTGGGGAGGCTGGCGCTCGGCTCGCGCCGGGCCTAGCTGACCATGGAACCCCGAGGAGGGCAGATGGGTTTTGGGAGTGGGCCCGTCGCCTCTGGGGGTCCCGGAAGCAGCCGGATGAGACTCGCCCATCACACTAGCCACCATTTTTGCTGTCCGGACGCTGCGAAACTGCCTCACGACCAGATCAACAGAGTAAAGCCAGTTCGAGCCCAGGTAGGCGGCTCCAAGAGGCGGGAATCACTGGGAAGTCGTCAGATGGAGACGTGGTCGTCCCTTCCCCCCTCCATCTTGTCGAGCCTGGTGGCCCTGCCAGTGAGCTGCCCACGGGCCAGCATACAGGGCCTCACGGACGGCTGGGGAGGCTGGCGCTCGGCTCACGCCGGGCCTAGCTGACCATGGAACCCCGAGGAGGGCAGATGGGTTTTGGGAGTGGGCCTGTCGCCTCTTGGGGGGTCCCGGAAGCAGCCGGATGAGACTTCGCCCATCACACTAGCCACCACTTTTGCTGTCCGGACGCTGTGAAACTGCCTCACGACCAGATCAACAGAGTAAAGCCAGTTTGAGCCCAGGTAGGCGGCCCCAAGAGGCGGGAATCACTGGGAAGTCGTCAGATGGAGACGTGGTCGTCCCTTCCCCCCTCCATCTTGTCGAGCCTGGTGGCCCTGCCAGGAGCTGCCCACAGGCCAGCATACAGGGCCTCACGGACGGCTGGGGAGGCTGGCGCTCGGCTCGCGCCGGGCCTAGCTGGCCTAGCTGACCATGGAACCCCGAGGAGGGCAGATGGGTTTTGGGAGTGGGCCCGTCGCCTCTGTGGGGGTCCCGGAAGCAGCCGGATGAGACTCGCCCATCACACTAGCCACCATTTTTGCTGTCCGGACGCTGCGAAACTGCCTCACGACCAGATCAACAGAGCAAAGCCAGTTCGAGCCCAGGTCGCGCGGTCCACTAAAATAGTGAAACAGTGATGTCTTTTGATGCACTGCATTCCACGAAGAGCCGGAAAGTTTTTTTGGGAAGGAGATATAAAGAGGAAAGAAATGATATACAGAACCCGCCAAGTGGTTGAAGTGCGGGAGGGCGGAGGGAGGTGGGGACATTGGTGATGGGAGATGGTTTTGGGCGGAGGGTGCGTGTTGGAACACTGTAGAACCAAGGCTCTACATGAGCATCTTTCAATTAAAAAAAAAAAAGGTGGAATCTACCACAAACATGTGGGGAGTCAGTGGTTAGGTAAGACAGAGAAGGGAACAGTGTGCTAATATTTGTCAAAAGTGATAATACCAGCCTAGAACTGAGCATTGAATATAGGAAAAATGATATACATGATGATCTCTAAATGTATGTGTTGCAATCCGCAATGTGTAAGAGAGGAGAGAAAGAGAGAGAGAGAAGAGATAAGGAACTTGCCATGGAGGCAGGCTGGGGGAGGAGGGAGGGGAGTTGGGACGTTGGTGGTGGGAGGTGGGCACTGGTGGAGGGATGGGTGCTGTAACACTGTGTGATGGAAGCCCAGACGTGAACATCTTTGTGATTGTGTATCGCAAGGTTGTGTAATAAAATATTAAAAAAAAGTTTATATGTAAAGTATAACACTTATAAGTTTAAGGGAGAACATTGAGTATAAAAGAGAACATAATTAAGTATAAAAGAGAACATTGAGGAGGTGAGATCTGCATTACTATAGATGCTTCATGGTTATTTATAGAAATTCCTAGATCTAATGTGGCATTTTATTATATTTCATTTTGGTTTTGGACCACACCCAATTGTGTCTAGGAATTAAGCTTGGTTCTCTGCTCTAATTACTCATGGGGAGCTCAGGAAAACTTAGGCTCCATACAATGAACTCGCTATTCCATGTGAAAGGAAAGAACCCTACCCATTGTACTGTCTCTCTGGCCCTAACAGACATTTTATTTTTTTAAAATTTTTTATTATACCACCGTGAAACATACAATTACAAAGGTGTTCATAATTGGTTCTTGGTAATACAGTATACAAGCACCCATCCCTCCACCAGTGCCCCATTTCCACCACCAATGTACCCCACCCCCTCCCCCCCACCCCAGGCTGCCTTAATAGCAGGTACCTCAGTTTCCTCTCTTTCTCTCTCTGTCTCTCTCTCTGTCTCTGCATCTCTCTCCCTCTTATTTTACACATTGTGGCTAGCCCTGCAGATATTTAGAGTTTATCACTTAAGTCTATTTGTGTATATTCAATGGTGAGTTTTAATCTGCCATTACCATTTCCCACATTTAGTAAACACTGGTATCTATTTATGTCCTATTAATGAATGCAGTCATTCTATATCTGTCCTTTTCTTTCTGACTAATTTCACTCAGCATGATAGTCTCCATGTCCATCCATTTGCAGGTAAATTTCATAATTTCATCTTTTCTGACAGCCGCATAGTATTCCATAGTGTAGATGAACCACAGTTTCTTTAGCCAGTCCTCTGTTCTCGGGCATTTAGGTTGTTTCCAGATTCTAGCTATAGTGAATAGCGCAGAGATGAATAAAGAAGTACAGATAGTGTTTCTGCTATGTGTTTTTCGGTCTCTCGGGTATATTCTCAGGAGTGCTATTGCTGGATCAAATGAGAGCTCAATATCTAGTTTTCGGAGGAATGCCCATATTGTTCTCCAAAAGGGCTGGGCCAGTCGGCACTCCCACCAACAGTGGATGAGAGTCCCTTTTTCCCCACATCCATGCCAGCACCGGTTGTTCTTGCTGTTTTGGATGTGTGCCAGTCTCTGTGGTGTGAGCATATGATAAAGTGCTCTTCATCTTTAATCATCAAGGAGATGCAAATCATAACAGACATTTTAAAGGGTTTTTTCCCCTCTCTTTCCATCTCTCTCTCTCTCTCTCTCTCTCCCCCTCTCACATTTCCCCCCCATTCCTTCCTTCCTCTCTCTACAATTGTAGGTGTAAAGAAGTAATAAGTAGATCCAAAGGCATAAATCAGTTTGCATCCTAAATTGTAGTGACTAGGGTACCTGATAGTTGGTTCAAGGGATAAAATATCAAGGTTGCACTGCAGCTGAATATGAGAAAACATGGGATAATTCCCAAGAATACAATTTCTAATAGGCAGTTAAAACTTAATGAGAGAATTACTACAGACAGAACACAACAAATGAATGTCCTTGAATTATTTAATTCTCAACAGAGGATTTTATTTTGTTTTATTTATTTATTTTTTCGGTCTCCTCCTGCTTAGGGGTACGTATGAGAATCACTTGGTAAATTATTTTTAAAAAATGATGTCTCTTACAATTTACAAGAACTGTTTTCCATTAATAAAGTGTGATTCTTAAGTATTCCATGTAAATTTGCCTTGTTTCAGCCTTCAATGCTGCTGTATGCCTCCATTCTCACACAGGTCTGCAGACCGGCACAACTTAAAAAGAAGCATGGGGCTCTCTTTGACTGTTCAGAGCCTTAGTTCTGAAACATTGGTCTTGACCCAGTGCTTTGTGCTGCATCCCAGTTTGCCTTTGATCATCTCAGGCTCAGCCCTCATTGCTCATTCTCTCCTTTCTAGCTAACCTTGCCTCGCCCTTTGTTCTTGATGTGTCGCACTATCATTTTCCAGTTCTTTCCCCAGTGATGCTAACTGCACTGTCATAGGCATATGCTCCTCCTTGTATGACCAGGTCCTAGAACCCCCTGGATCAGTGCTGTTATGTCAGTGTCCCGCCACTTCTGCTGCCCCCGCCCCTAGGTAGCATACCCTCTCAGTTCATTTCAGCTTCCAAATGGGCAAGAGGAAAGCTGTTCAATAAAACACAGCTCTGCATTTTTCTCTGATGAAGAACTGTGCCGTGTTTCTCCCATAAAATGGTTTCAGTGGTTTAAACACAGATTAGAGACTGTGGTAGGTTTCACAACTTTCCCAGAGAATAAATGAACCTCCAGAATTCAGGGGCACGTGAGTTGTGTGCGTAGGAAGGGATGGCAGAGAGTTTTCACAACATATCAGGCATTTGCCTTGCATGTACCTATAAGAGTTTAATCCCCAGTATCACATATGGTCCCCTGTGGCCTGAAAGACCTCAGAGCCAAGAGTAAGTTTGAGCACAGCCAGATGTAGTTTCAAAATAATCAATGAAAAAAGAAAACAAGGTAGGGAAACGTAAGTTTTCATTTTAGTTTTCTTTCAGTATAGGGGATTATCAGCCTGACTTGTAAATGTGAAAGTGGATTAGTGACACTAGATATGGAGACGAATAGCTAGTAGCGTGTCATAGGTCTGACATATTTCTAAGTCAGCTTAGGCAATGGTCCAACTGCAATCCTATTTCTACACACACACACACACACACACACACACACATCTATGATCAATTTTATGATCAATATCTGAATGAATATCCCACCCACATGGCAGAGCCTGGCAAGCTACCCGTGCTGTATTTGATATGCCAAAAACCAGTAACAATTATACACCTCATTCCCATGACCTGAAGGAATGGTTTGAGGCTCTTTATTTTCCTGGAGCAAGCAGGTGCCCTTGGGCTCTACTTGAATGAGACAGGTCGGACATATGGAGATGTTACTGGTGCCTGCTCAAGCAAATCGATCAACAACAGGAAGACAAGTGAAGTGATACAAGTGATCTGAATGAACTATGTTTTGGAGAAATGGCTACAAATATCATGAACAACAGCATATGTATGTATATATGTGTTTGTGTGTATATATGTGTATATATTTGAATGCTGGGATACATATATATGTATACATATATGCATATGTATATATACATATATATGTAGGGGTGGCTGGGATTATAGTGCAGGAGGTAGGGCACTTGCCTTACATATAGTTAATTTGGGTACTTGGGTATGATCCCTGACACCTCATACTGTCCTCTGAGCCTCCAGTCATGATCCTGAGAGCAGAACCAGTAAGATCTGAGCACAACTGGGTGTGACTCAAACTCCTAACTCCCACTCTGTGTGTGTGTCTGTGTGTGTGTGTGTACATACACATATTTGGTTGGATGTGCTATTGTCAATTATTCTCAATTTTTTCTCACCTAAAATAGGATTATAATTCATCATTTTTAATAGTCAAGGACTTCCACATTCTTTCACATTTAGACAAAATAAGATAAATGGGAAATGTCACAAACTCTTATGCAACATTGACATATAGTAGTGTAAATTAAAGATCCATGGTGATAGAAATATGAATATTCTCCTATTAAAAAGAATATTGAGATTTGAGAGACACTTAGTTAAGTGCAGCGATTTCAGTTTACAAACTAAACTGTATGGGAATAATACAGTTTCTCGTTCCTAAAATTCAATTTAATAACAATTCAAGCCACTACTTTGTCATACTGGTGGGATAATTTACCTTTACTTGAATTTTTTTTCAAAAATGGAGCCCCATTTTTACTTGGGGCTCCTTTTTAGAAAATGTTGCACAAACTAAAGGTCTTTGGCCTCCTGTTCATTTAACTTATTAACTGAGTCCTAATGATAAATAGGTAAAGAGAACTAAGAAATTAGTAACTTATATATGAAAACAGGAAGTGCTTCTAAACATATAGAAGTAATTTTGGCAGTGTATTAAAATATATTATAGTTTACAGCTTTTGAAATCTGATGGTTTGTTGCAAATTCAAATGGTATAATGGCTTTAGGAAAGTGTCTTCCATATATAGAAAGCTACTATTGAATTTTAATTTTAATTTAGTTACTATATTAGAGTGTGTAATGTGGAAAAATAAATAATCAAGCAGGTCCAGTCATTGAGGAGCAGAAGATAAATCAAGTTATTTGCATTTATAAACATACATATGTGTGTGTTTTTATATTCTATGAATTGGCTAAAATTTCACTTAGGACATGCATATCCTTCAAAGTAATTTTGGCTCTTAGAAGTTTAGAAGTTCATATATGGGAAATATCGGTTTGGTATATTTTCTCTATGAGGAGTTAATTCTTTCAGAGAAAATTTATTCAGCCTGCTGTTTGGGGATTTTATTCAGTATTCTCTAGTGCTTAGCTAAAGTAAAGTTTCACTGGAAAATTCTAGTGCACAACTTTGTATGAAATACATTTCAGACTTTTTGTTTGTTTCCTTACAAATTTAATCTGAACCAAACTAATCTAAAGAAATCACACGCAGCCCAATAGTGTTAGCTCACTTAACTCAACATGAGATGGTACTTTTGTTGCTATAGATTTTTGTTTTATGGGCCACCACCCATTGGAGCTCAGAGTGTACTCCTGGTTCTTCATTCAGGTATCAAACTTGGTGATTCTCAGGGAACCATGTAGAGCAACAGGGACTGGGCCTGGTGGACTGTATGCAAGGCAAACGCCTTTCTTCCAGCCTAGGAAATATTATTGTATATGTATGAACTTCGCTCATATTTTAAGTGACTCATACCTATTATATGAAAATGAATTTATTGGTGGAAATGCTACAAATTCCATGAACAACAATATTAATGTGCCCAGATGAACTGAGCCCCTGCCAGGTATCATCCGGTAAGAGGTAAATAGTGTCTGATGGATAAAATAGCAGCAGAGTTTATTTTAAAGACTGACTGCTGAATAATTGCCATGGCTTAAAGCACCCATTCCTCATTTTAAAGATTGTCCTTTACTCTACAACCTATCATTATCACTCATTAGTTTTGATAAGCATGACTCAGGATAATGGTTGTACAACATAGCCTAAAGACATGAGGAATTCAGAATGCCCAGATTCGGGCATCTGGGGACTTATCAATGTATTGACTCCATAAGAGAACCATATACAGGTGACCACAAGACCCACAGCATCATGCTTAATTCAAATGCAGGTCATTGTTAATACTTAAATCTGAGAATTTTTTATGTCATGCATGAGATTCAAAAGTTTCAGACCTGGAAGCAGGTAAGGCCTTAGATCTAGAAGTAAAATGAGGACAAGATGTGATTGAGAGTGAGAAAATCCTGATCCGAGTTTAACAGGACACATTTTGCTAACTTAACTTTGTCTCTCCTTCCCTGTTTTATAGTCTAAAGCTTTGTTCTACATTCACTGATCCTCAAAGGAGCCTTCAGGTGTTTAAAAGCCTTGTGGAAAAGCCGTCCTGAGAGCTGGGATTTGTCATTCTAAGAGGAGACAGTGATGGAACTACATTAGCATAATGCATCCACTCCCTCTCCTGTCCTAGACCCTCAGAAAGTCAGCATCAACCTAGAGGAAAGCAAAGTAAAAGAGCGATATCAGAAGTGTGAGAAAAGAATCACTTTTTGACTCCTTAGTGCATGTAGATTGGAGAAGAATGTTGGCTATAGTCCAAGGGAGGAAAATAGTTTTCTATATTGTTTTGTTTTGCTTTTCTCTAACATAGGAAGTGAAGAAAATTACTGGGTACCTCATTGACTGATTTGATTTGAGATTCTAGTTCACATTAAACATCCTTCCCTAACATAAAGGTTGGTGAAGAAACAATTATTGCTAGAAGGGAAATCAGAGCCCTATTTCCCTAATTTTCCCAAAGCCACTCCCCTTGGAACTACTTAATTCTGGATTTGCCTTAGGCATTCCACCTGACCAGTACACAGCCCGGGGCACAGGGAACTACTGATAACATATTTGTATAAGGAATGGAGTGCTAAACAGCATGAGAAGAAACAGATAATAATAGCCCCCTCCTAAACTGTTATAGTACGTACCTGGAAGGATGGTCATTGATATAGCAGCTTAAGTTCACTGTGAAATAAGCACATGATTTTGAAAAACACAGAGATTTCTTTCAAGCTTTTTTAATTGAAACCCCTACACACCTACGCAATGGTTGATATTGGTAGCGTCCTCTTTTACTGAGTGTCTTAGTTCTTTTCACTAAGTCATAGACTCTTTGGAAAGTTATTTTTTAGCTGTGAATCCTTAGGGGTGGGACAGGTCAAGCATACAACTTTAATGTTCATCAGATCTCTAAAGGTCATTTATCAAACTCTAAAAGTTTGGGGGGGGGGGGTTGAGGCTAAGATCCCTGTTGCAGACCTAATAAGTTTATTGATTATATGAAAGTGTTGGAATAATATTTCATGTCAACCTTTAGCACCTCCATGGGTGCACATCCACAGTGTGCTTGCTCATTCACCTTTCCAAACTCATATCCCACATACATGTCCATTACTCATATCACTATTGCTTGAACCCTGAACCACACAGTGGCCACCGGCTAGTTTTACCTGTTGCACCTTGCACTGCACTGAAACTATTCACTGTTGAAAACTACACTGAAGGTAAAGCACACTATTAGTCATAATTCTGCAGAGAGCTCCCACTGGGCAGACTGTGAAGATTTACCCTCAGTGCTTAGCTAACAAAATAGTGAAGCTGTGTAGAAGCCAACCAGACTCACTGAAGAGAAGGTTCTACCAGTACCTCTGAAAGCTCTCAGATAATGATAAAAGACACCATGACGTTATGTTTAAGGAAAGCGTTGGAATGTATGAGTGGAGATAGTAAAATTAATATTTTCTGAGGAATGATAATATGGTGCAGAAAACAGACTTTTTCATTGCTTTAGTGATAAGTAGGATATTAAGGGAAATATTTAAAAGTTATTGATTGAATATTCAGTAGATATTAAAGTGGAAATTAGGTAATCTGCAGAATAAACATCAAATTAGTGAGTAGAAAATATGAATAGTAAACCTCAGACATACTTTGTTGAACTAATTGTAAAGAACTCTGAAAACCAGCCTGAGAACATGGACTGTTGGATGACAGGCCTAGCTAGCTTGGTGCTTTGGTGTTTAATCCATTCATAGCTTAATCTATTTACGTGTTCTTTCTTTATTCTTTTTTTTTTTTGGCTTTTTTGGTAACACCCGGCGATGTGCCCAGGGGTTACTCCTGGCTTTGCACTCAGGAATTACTCCTGGTGGTGCTCAGGGGACCATATGGGATGCCGGGATCGAACCCAGGCTGGCACAGGCCCGCCACGTGCAAGGCAAATGCCCTACCCAATGGACTATTGCTCTGGCCCCTATTTATGTGTTCTTAAGCTAGGGTTCATACTAATGATATCTCTCTTCTGTGTAAACACTGATGGAGGGTGTGGCAGTTACAGAAGTCACCTTAACTCTGAATAACTTCTGATTTATTATAAAACTTCTATGTTATCTATATTGGGAACAGCTCCTCTTTGTACCCACTGGACCCAGCATGGGACAGTTAGAATTTGCCAGGAGACTACCACTCTGGCTACATTGAGACTATTATTTAAGAGTATAGGAAGGATCATACTAGTTTGCCTCAAGCAGGTGAGTGTGACCCTTTCAGTATACAGAGAACAAGATACTCAGAATCACCCTGGTTCAGATAATAAATAAGAACCTCCTTGTGGGCACAATCTAGATTACATGAATCACATTAAATTAGAGAGACAGACATGGGGCAGAGCTGCTAGTCCCTCATGAGGTGCCCGGGAGGGATGGCAGGTTCTAGCCCCTAGCCCACCACCCCAGCAGAGCCTCACAACAAACCAGATGACCCCCCACTCCATGAGGACCTCCATTTCCACATCCGGACTTCCCCCTCATCAGAACTCCACCCAGCAGACCAGCCTATCACAGCCCGGCTCGCTTCGGCCACTTGCGGTTCATCAATAAATGCTGAGTGCAGAGCCAGGAGTAACCCCAGAGCATTGCCGGGTGTGACCCAAAAAGCAAAAAAAAAAAAAAAAAAATGCTGGATTTTGAGATGACTACAAGAGTATTGTACTCACACGGCAGAGCCTGGAAAGCTACCTGTGTCGTATTTGATATGCCAGATCACTGTATCACTGTATCACTGTCTTCCCGTTTATCATCGATTTGCTCGAGCGGGCCCCAATAACATCTCCATATGTCCTGTCTCATGCTAGTAGAGCCCAAGGCATCTGCTTGCTCCAGGAACATAAGAGCCTCAATCCATTCCGGAATGAGGTCTATAATTGTTACTGGTATTTGGCATATATATCAAATACAACACGGTAGTTTGCCAGGCTCTGCCGTGCAGGTAGTATACTCTTGTAGGCATCTCTAAGTCCAGCATTTATTGATGAACCGCGTGGCGCTTGAGGCCGCGCGAGCCGGGCACTGATATGCTGGTCTGCTGGGTGGAGGTCTGACAGAGAGAGAAGTCCGGATGTGGAAAATGGAGGCCCTCATGGAGTGGGGGTCGTCTGGCTTGTTGAGAGGCTCTGCTGGGGTGGTGGGCCAGGGCTAGAACCCACCATCCCTCCTGGGTGCCTCGTGAGCAGCTGGTCACAGGGAGAGCCAGTAGCAGCTCTGCCCCATGTCTGCGAGTCTCTGGACCAGCATACCTGAGCCGGATTTAAGAAAGACTGCTGCAGGGTGGAACTCAAAGAGCCAGGCGTTGATAGGCTGGTCTGCTGGGTGGAGGTCTGACGAGAGAGAAGTCCGGATGTGGAAAATGGAGGCCCTCATGGAGTGGGGGGTTCGTCTGGCTTGTTGAGAGGCTCTGCTGGGGTGGTGGGCCAGGGCTAGAACCCACCATCCCTCCTGGGCGCCTCGTGAGCAGCTGGTCACAGGGAGAGCCAGTAGCAGCTCTGCCCCATGTCTGCGAGTCTCTGACCAGCTACCTGGCGGATTTAAGAAAGACTGTTCAGGGTGAACTCGATGAGCCGGGCGCTGATAGGCTGGTCTGCTGGGTGGAGGTCTGACGAGAGAGAAGTCCAGATGTGGATGGAGGCCCTCATGGAGTGGGGGGTCGTCTGGTGTGCGAGGCTCTGCTGGGGTGGTGGGCCAGAGCTAGAACCCACCATCCCTCCTGGGAGCCTCGTGAGCAGCTGGTCACAGGGAGAGCCAGTAGCAGCTCTGCCCCATGTCTGAGAGTCTCTCTCTCGAGAGATATGCCAGATACCAGTAACAATTATAGATCTCATTCCCATGACCTGATGGAATGGTTTGAGGCTCTTTATGTTCCTGGAGCAAGCAGGTGCCCTTGGGCTCTACTTGCATGAGACAGGACATATGGAGATGTTACTGGTGCCTGCTCGAGCAAATCGACGATGAATGAAGACAATGATACAGTGATACAGTGATACATTAAATTAAGATGTATTACTTTATTCCAGCTCCCTCTCTCTCTCCTGTGTTTTACATGAGAGATAATCTCATAATCTTGGAAGAAGGAATTATTATTTGTGATAATCATTTGCTTAGACCTGTAGTAGGGTGTGGCACCACCCTTCTACACTCTTCTACTATCTAGAAGCTGTTTAGTTGATCTTTGTTGATAGGACCCTCCCTGAAGGTAGGATTACTTTTGTGTGTATAAGGGGACTGATTTGAGGTACTTTCTCCTCTTTGGTAGGACTCCTCTCTCTGGTGGGACTCTTTCTGGAGGGATCCTCTTTGGTAGGAGACTTGGGTCCTTGTGTATGGTCTAAGTTCTGACCAGAGCTAGAGGTCTTCCATTATATTGGATTGTAGTGGTAGAGCTTGTTGTACTATTAAAAGCCTTTTTGGGGAGCTGAAGTGATAGTCCAGCGGGTAGGGCGTTTTCCTTGCAAGCAGCCGGCCCATGCTGACCCAGGTTCGATCCCCGGCATCACATATGGTCCCCCGAGCACCACCAGGGGTGATTCCTGAGTGCAGAGCCAGGAGAAACCCCTGAGCATTGCCGGGTGTGACCCAAAAAAAAAAAAAAAAAAAAAAGCCTTTTGGAACTGCGCTGGACTCATGAGTGTTCATCCACTCCCCAGCTCCTTGGAGGTAGAAGAGAACTTTTGTCCTGATATTGTTGGGGACTCCAGTGGCTCCCCAACAATGAACGTTATCGAAAATATTTAGAGGAACTATTTCAAGTTTCCAAAGAGACCAACCTACAATTTAGTATATTATGCTGCTTAATGATCAATGAATGTTCATCAATCTAGGAATACATGGCCAAGGAAATAAAAACAGAGTCTTTGTCAATCAGAAATAATGTTGTGTCTTGTTTGAATCAGGAGCTGGATATACTTGGAAAGTTCAGACAAAAAGGACAAATAATATATTTAACACTTAAGATGATTAATCATTGATGCTATTAATATGTCCAGTCGACACTCTAAAAATTTCCATGGAACCATCAATGGAATTTCCATCTATAGCTGTATCCTAAGCCTCAAAGTTGGGTTGAAAATTGGGCTCAATATTAGCAGAGGAAAGGAGAAATTAAATGTTATAATCCTGATAGAAATGAGAGGGCATCGGCAATGAGAGTTGAAGAACAAAAGGAAATTTGATAAGGGTAATGTAATAAGCTCTTTGCCTGGCAGACACTGAAGGAGATGACTCCTCCACCCAGAGGAGAAAGATGACTGCAATGTCTCCAGAGACTGATTTTTCAAAGGCAATTCAGAATACGTCCTGAAAGAGTTAGATATCAGAGAAAACAAAATGCTGAGGCAGGATACTTATGATACCTGCCTATATGTCTTCCAGTGTCTACCTGTACTAGTTATGACATATGTGAACTTTTAGAATCAATTCTGATTAGCATCTATCCCTGTATCATCCATATTTTTGCTCAGCCAAAGAATTACCTTTTCTTCTCACATATATCTATCACTACATACTTTGGGACAGATCATTTTTATTCATTTTTATAGTTACTCTAAACATTTATTACATCAAGAATTATTATCTGTATTATACAGATGTAGAAATTAAAGTAAATATGTTAAGTAAATTTTCCAAGGCTAATTGTGAAGTTGGAAATCAAGGTACATAGTCCAGAGTTGTGCTGGCACACCTCTCTGATTTTTCTAAGAGTAAATAGCAAAGGGGAGTATTAGGTGTCTATTCCTCCTCAATACAGGTGAGAGAGCATGGCTCTCTACTGCTGGCTATGTAGAATAAAGTGCTGTCCTAGTAAAATCTAACTCTTGAACAGAGCTTTACAGGTGGACATTTTGCATAACAAAGTCATTTGTATCCCAATGGGAATGGTCTACCATAATAGCTTTGTAGATCTGGTTGCAACAAATAATCTCAATAACTGTATCACTGTATCACTGTCTTCCTGTTCATCATCGATTTGCTCGAGAGGGCCCCAGTAACCTCTCCATATGTCCTGTCTCATGCTAGTAGAGCCCAAGGGCATCTGCTTGCTCCAGGAACGTAAAGAGCCTCAATCCATTCCGGAACGAGGTCTATAATTGTTACTGGTATTTGGCATATCAAATACAACACGGGTAGCTTGCCAGGCTCTGTCGTGCAGGTAGCATACTCTTGTAGTTATCTGTAAGTCTAGCATTTATTGATGAACCACGCGGCTGCAAGCAGTCGCAAGCCGGGCTGTAATAGGCTGGTCTGCTGGGTGGAGTTCTGATGAGGGGGAAGTCCGGATGTGGAAAATGGAGTCCCTCATGGAGTGGGGGTCGTCTGGCTTGTTGCAGGGCTCTGCTGGGTGGCGGGCCAGGGCTAGAACCTGCCATCCCTCCTGGGCGCCTCGTGAGCGGCTGGGCATAGGGAGAGCCAGTAGCAGCTCTGCCCCATGTCTGTAAGTCTCTGGCCCAGCATACCTGAGCCGGATTTAAAAAAGACTGCTGCAGGGTGGAACTTCGATGAGCCGGGCTGTGATAGGCTGGTCTTCTGGGTGGAGTTCTGAGGAGAGAGAAGTCCAGATATGGAAAATGGAGGCCCTCATGGAGTAGGAGGTCGTCTGGCTTGTTGCAAGGCTCTGCTGGGGTGGTGGGCCAGGGCTAGAACCTGCCATCCCCTCCTGGGTGCCTTGTGAGCGGCTGGGCACAGGAAGAGCAAGTAGCAGCTCTGCCCCATGTCTGTGAGTCTCTGTGAGAAGATTGTACCCTGTGAGCACTGTAGATCAGCTCTCTTCATCTTTCTCAACTTCCATTTTATTGTCATTCATCTGCCACGCTTCCATAAAAATAAAATGCAACAAAAACAAGTTATTCTAATTAATTATGAAAATTCAAAACATGGAGTTAACCATATCAAAAGATATCTTTTTATTTCTAAAATAATTACAGAATATAAGGACTTTATGAATATTTGATGTATTTTACCCAATTTTCCCAAAATCATATCAAAAGTGGATAGAGTTCAAACAAAAACAATTATAAGAATACATAATTTGCAGTATTTTAATAAGGAATTATGTTACCAAGTAATTCTTTACTTTATATGCCTAGATGTATTTTTTAAACAATGCTTATTATTGTTTTTTTTAATTATTTCTTATCCAAAGTGGTTAACTTCTTTGATATTGTTTTACAGATAGATAAATTAATAGGCTGATAATATGAATATAGTAATATATAAAAATAATAATGTGTATATGTATATATGGACATAATGTTTATATGTATATATGTAGGTTATTTTTGTATATAGTCTAGGCTATATATATTTATATATAATATGAATATATAGTAAATTTGCGTCATATAGCCTAATATATATACATATTTAGGTTTTATATATGTATATATAGAGTATGTTATATATAAATATATCAATAACTACACGTGTATACACATATATACATTTAAGCATATTTGTGATTTTTGGTAATGTATTTGGGTTGAAATAAAAATAATTAGATGAAGGTGGAAAGATTATAACTACAGGTACATTTATTCAATCAGTGGGAAAGTTCTAAATAGATTTAGATTGAACTTCTAAAGCATTATTGTTAGAGTCTCATGTGCAAATGGAAGACCCAAACTCAAGACATTCAATGCACTTACAGCCAAATTCACCCAGTCTGTGTCAAAACTTAAGCTAACTGGTTGGCCTGTAGGACCTTATTAATAATATCCCTACATAGTGTTATTATTATTTAATTATGGATATTAAAAATAAATACAGGCTGAAAGGTCAATTACCCTGTATAAGAGTATGTGATTAGAACTTCAGTAAACTGGGGTTCTAGCCCATTTCTTCTACTCCAAGTTCTGTTTTGAGGCACTGGATAACTTACAGAGATGAGTTAAGAACAATAAAACTATCATGTAATGGGAATAGGGTTAGGAATCAAAGCAGGCAAATATGAGTAAGACATGAGATATCAAGTTTTAGAATGCTATTTTTAATTCTTTTTCATTTTCTCCTTTTCCTCCTTGAAGTTTTTTCCTATTTTTCCTAGTCAATATTTCCTTGAACTTATTTATTTACATATGACATTGTTATGTAAAATATGAATGTCTGCCTAATGCACACAAAAAAAAAGGAAGACTGAATTTATGCCTACAATCAATTAGTGTCTCTGTTGAGAAAAAATAGGTTTTAGATTAACCTAGGTGCTCAGACCACAAATTAGTTCAGCTGATAGCATTAGCACTTATTTCCCTGTATTTTTCTTTCTTTTTTGGAGGTGCAGCACTTGGTGATAGTCAGGGACTAATCATGACTTGGGGCTTGGGGAAACGGCCACAGATCAAAACCTCGGTAGGACTCCAACAGACAAAGCATGCCTTCTCCTCGCCTGATACTATAAAGAGCATCTTGATATTTACATGCCCCCCATCGGCCATCATGCAGAGACTCAGACACATGGGGGGAGAGCTGCCATCCGGTTCTCTGCTTGCTCAGTTGACTATGAGGAGCCCAGGAGGGAAGAGAGGTTTTGGTCCAGGCCTGCCACCTCAGTATGGCCTTGGAAGCAGCCAGAGGAAATCCGCTCACCATGATCACAGCCATTTTCAATGTCCAGACTCCATAACTCATCAGAGCCACACCCAAGAAAGAAGCTGATTTCAAGCCCAGCTCACTAGAGCCCCACACAACAGAGCAGGTCATTTCAAGCCCAGGTAGGCAGTCCTCGGCAGCGAAAATCACTGGGTTTTCATGGAGATGGAGCTGGGGTCTCCAGTCCCTGCCTCTGTCCTGTCCAGGAGGCCTGGTGGACCTGCCTACGAACTGCCTCCAGGCTATAGCCATCATGCAGAGACTCAGACACACGGGGAGAGCTGCCATCTAGCTGTCCCCTAGTTGTGCATGTCTGTAAGGGGCCAGCGTATCAAATTAGGGAATCAACTATGTTCAGAAACTCAGAAAGTAAATTCAAGAAGAGAATTTGGCCAGATTCCCATAACCAGCAATAGGGAAGAAAATGGATTCATCAATAACATGTCCTCTAGTGCTTTACGTCAATACATCAGGCCAGCGGGGAGCAGCCTGGGATTGGGGGGGATGAGGGTCTGGTGGTGGGAGCTGGTGTTGGGAGTGGTATTGAAATATGAATATTTCTATCAACAGTATTATGAAAGCCTTTTTACTTTGGAGATCACGGTGTTTCAATAAAAAGGGAAATAATATTTACATATAGTTTTCTCTTTTGTCTTTTGTCTCTCTTCCTCTCTTTGTTCTTTCTCATTGCCTCCACTTCCTATGTAACTCCCTTCCTTCCTCCCTCTTTTCTCCCTTGTGTTTGTACCACACAAGGGAGAAATGTGTTTAGACATAGAGTTTGTATGTATGTGTTTGTACTTAATCCTGACTGTGAACTCATGGATCGCTGCTGGTTGGTTCAGAGCATGTGGGTTGCCAAGGATTGAACTTGGCCAGCAGTGTGCATGCAACCTCCTCACCTCTTGTACTATGTCTCCAGCCCAATGTCTCTTTCTTTCTTCTTTTTATTTGTGTTTTGAAATAAAAGTTAAATATCATTTCATTGATATATAACGTTTTAATGAAAAATAATTAAGTATGCATTATTGTAAATTTGCACCATTATTTGCATATTGAAAGTTAAATGAGGGGTCGGGGCAATTGTAGAGTGGATAGAACACTTGCTATGCATGTAGCAGACCCAGATTCCATACATGCGACCTGTATGGCCTCCCTGAACACCAGGATGAATCCCTGAGTGCGGAAACAGGAGAAACCCTTTGCACTACCAGATTTAGCCCCCAAACAAAACAACAATGAGATACCACTTTATCCCACAGAGACTGGCACATATTCAAAAGAGCAAGAACAACAAGTGCTGGAGTGGATGTGGGGAAAAGGGGACACTCATCCATTGTTGGTGGGAATGCCGGCTGGTACAGCCTTTCTGGAAAACAATATGGACATTCCTCCAAAGACTAGAAATTGAACTCCCATTTGACCCAGCCATACCACTCCTGGGAATCTACTCTGGGAAACCAAAAATACGCAGCGGAAACACCATCCCTACTTTTATGTTCATAGCAGCATTATTCACAATAGCCAGAATCTGGAAGCAACCGGAGTCCCCGAAAATCGATGACTGGATAAAGAAGCTTTGGTACATCTACACAATGGAATACTATGCAGCTGTCAGGAAAAATGAAGTTATAAAATTTGCCTATAAATGGATGGACATGGAGAAGATTATGTTGAGCGAAATTAGCCAGAAGAAGAGAGATAGATACAGAATGACTGCATTTATTTGCATAACATAAATATATATGTACATATTATGATACCAATATCCAAGGTCAAGTGAAACATATATCAGGAGGTCTTGTCAAAGGTGAAAATTATCACAAACGTGTGGGAGTCAGAGGCTAGGTAAGACAGAAAATGGAACAGTGTGCTAATAATTGTTGAGGGTACTAATGCCAACCTAGAACTGAGCATTAAACAGAGGCAAAAAGATACACATGACAACCCTTTAATGTATGTTCTGTAATCCATAGTCTGGAGGGAAGGAAAAGAGAAAGAGAGAGAAAGGGAAAGAAATAAAGAACCTGCCATGGAGGAGGGCTGGGGGGAGAGGGGAGGGAACCGGGACGTTGGTGGTAGGAGATGGGCACTGGTGGAGGGACGGGTGCTGGAACACTGTATGACCAAAACCCAAATATGAACTTTTTAATTGTATATCTTTGTAATTGTAAAAATAGAAAATTAAAAAAAAGAAATATAATTTTGTTTAGTGCTAAATTGACTGAAGTTGGTGCTATTTTTCAATCCTCAATTTTCATTTGACAGTGACTGAAACAAAACTAAGTTTCGTAAGCAAATTTTTACAAAAAAGAAAAATAAATGTTAAGTTCAAAACAATCACTAGTAATTAGTGTCTGTGTAAAAGTAAATTAAACATCTACTCAATTTTTATTACATGAAAGCATAAGGAAATGGTGGCTCATCCACAATTCATATATATTTATTTACTTATTGCCATGGTAGTGCTGGTTTAGGCCCTAAACTTTACATTTTCCCTATCTACACATTCTTTATGATTATATTTTATTTCTCAATTTTATTATCTTCACTTTTTTGATTTCTAAAATTTTTAAAACCCTTGGGAATAATCATGAATTTCTAAAGTATGACTGAAGTGTTGGCCAGGAAGTTGCTCAAAGGGTTGGACACATCTTTTTTATGTAGTTATTGAAGTAGTCATATGGTCTTTTAGTTCTTTGCTTTCCTAAATATATTTATCCTGTTATTTGCTTAATAAGTTTTTATTAACTATCAACTAAAGAAGAAATTCAAAGAATATATGACATTATAAGAGGGATAGTTAAAGGGATGCAAATATTAGGGGATATTTCCTTTACGTGCATGGTTGAAAAATGAGGAAAATATTTATTTTGGACAGATATTAAAAGTTTTGTTGGAATTGACTGCTCTAAGTATGTAATTCTAATATCATAGATAAGGCATTATTGAAAAATTTATAATTTGAATTGCTTCAAAAGCATAAATTCTCCTTTATTGGCCTTATATACTTATATAAGCTGATTTCATCTTTTATAAATTAACTGAATTTAGAGCTTGATTTTAAGACATGAAGATCCCATTGTCTCTGTATCATCAGAACTTCTTTATCTATTATTTATCTTTTCCATTCATATATGGTAATTGCATATAGCACAACACATCTTTTTCTGTCTCAAAGGTACTCAAAGTGAATAAAGTAGGTTTTTTTTGAGTGGCTAATATATTCCCTTTCCTTACAAAATGAACTATCAATGGGGCCAGAGCAATAGTACAGTGGATAGGCATTTGCTTTGCATGTGACCTATTAAGCTTCTATCACCAGCACACAATATGGTCCTCTGAGCACCACAAGGAGTTATTCTGAGTGTAGAGCCAGGACTAACCCTTAAGCATCTCCAGGTTACTCTCTAAATGTCTAAAAACAAAAGCAAAAAACAAAAACTCAAATGAACTATCAAGACTCCTTGGGGTATGGAAAGGATTATTTACTTTTGATGAGGAGCCCTTTTGTCTCTCCAGCAAATTCTACTCTATACATATGGCTTGCGCTCCAAAAAGAGTAGGCAGAAACCTTTTGCAATAATCTGGGACAGAGCCAAATTGCAAAATTTGGGATTGTATAAGCTTCTTTGCCCCTGCTTCTTCAGGAAGGAGAGAGTCTCAGCTGGAATGAGCTATCTAATTCCCAGCCCTTCAAAACTAACCACCAGACGCTAACCACTCACAACAGATATTGACTTTCCATGCATAAGGATTCATTTTATGTACAAAACATTTCATAGCGTTCCAGTCACAGCTCACTGGTTGTTATTCCAGAAAGCATCTGTCTGAACCACTAACAGGGGTTTCTTAAGCAAACTGCTTTAGGCATTCCTTTCTTAGTTTTGAAATTTTCTTAGAGAAAAAACACAAGATCTGGAAATGTTTGAATATCATTATCAACAGCATTATCAAATATACAAGGTAGAAATTGGCCATAGGAAAAAGTGTATGCTCTTCTCAGATTGGGAGTGATTTCATGGAAGAATTTGTTTCTAAAATGTATTGTTTGGGGTTGGGGTAGTACAGAGAGATAGCTTAAAGTGCACTTTGCATGCTGGAGCCCTTGATTCAGTCCCCGTTACTGAATGTCACCCAGAGCACCATCAGGAGACCTGAACACTGAGCCAAGTGCAGCCCCTGAGCACTGCTGGATGTGGCCCCAAAAGTCAACAAGAGAACAACAAAAACATTCTTTTGGGTACCTACAAAACAAGATGACTTTGTTAAATAACCGTAAGAAAGAATATGTAGTGCATACCTTCGGAAATTTACAAACACAACATGTTACAAAGCCTGTGCTATGCTCTTAAACGGGATTACTATTGACGTTTTAGTGAGAATTTATGCAGTGAATTTGAATTCACTTTCCACACCCTCATCCCTACTGTGATATATATATATATATACACATGGTCAAGAATCTGCATCATTTCTCAAGTGTCTGCGGTATGCATGACCCCTTACCTTAGCATGCTGCAAGACAGAAATGTAAGGATTGTTCTCCCATCAACAATTTCTTTTTTTGCTTTTTTTGGGGGGGGTCACACCTGGCAATGCTCAGGGGTTACTCCTGGCTCTGCACTCAGGAATTACTCCTGGCGGTGCTCAGGAGGCCCCGCTGGGAACATGGGGGCAGAGCCAGTGCTACTGGCTCTCACTGTGCCCAGCCGCTCATGAGGTGCCCGGGAGGGATGGCAGGTTCTAGCCCTGTCCCGCCACCCCAGCAGAGCCTCACAACAAGCCAGACGACCCCCCACTCCATGAGGACCTCCATTTTCCACATCCGGACTTCCCCCTCGTCAGATCTCCACCCAACAGACCAGCCTATCACAGCCCGGCTCCCGTGCAGTTCATCAATAAATGCTGGATTTTGAGATGACTACAAGAGTATGCTACCCATAAGGCAGAGCCTGGCAAGCTACCCGTGTCGTATTTGATATGCCAGATACCAGTAACAATTATAGACCTCATTCCCATGACCTGATGGAATGGTTTGAGGCTCTTTATGTTCCTGGAGCAAGCAGGTGCCCTTGGGCTCTACTTGCATGAGACAGGACATATGGAGATGTTACTGGTGCCCGCTCGAGCAAATCGAAGATGAAAGGGAAGACAGTGATATAGTGATACAGTGATATATATATACTTAGGTTCTTAAACTATGAGTCATGACCCTATATGGTGTTTCATAAATTAATGTGGGAATCTTGGAGAATTTGGTAACAATAACATGTTTCTGAACACACAAGGAAGAAAAGTTAATTCAAAATAAGCCATGTAATGAATCTGAAGCATTTCTGACAGTGCTTACCTCAGGTGAAAAGAGGTTGTGAATGAAAAAAGATTAAAAAGCCCTAGTATATAAAACCAGTGAAAACAAAAGAAAAGTTCTATAGTAGCCTAGAGAACTCTTGGGCATAACGACCTCAAGGGAACAATTTGGACTGCAAATTAAGAGGATAGCTTCTTCTTTAACATTAACTTTAATATGAACTCAAGTTTTCCTTTCAAACTCAATTTACTTCTCCATCAGATTCAGTTCAAATTATTTACCATGTTAGTAAAATAATTTGTACAGAGAGGAACAAAAGACACTTCACACAAAGCGTGAATACGCCTTAAATTTTGGGATGGAATACACCAACTAAGGAACTAATAAAAAAAAAACTACAAGATTGGGTAGTGATCATTAAACGTAGCATTTGATATTCTATTTCTTTTGGCATTAAAGTATTTGGCCCATACCTCTTAAATACCTTAATGAAACTTGCTTTTTTTTTCCCCCTATGGAACTGATTTATTTATTTATTTATTTATTTTCAAGATTTGATACTGCCCAGCTTTATTTATTTTTATTTAATTTTATTATTTCCCCCCCAAATATTATTACACCATTTTAGACATACAATTGAAAGATTCTCATGTGGAGTTTTGGATCTACAGTGTTCCAACACCCATCCCTCCACCCAAACCCATCTACCATCACCAATGTCCCCACCTCCCTCCCCCCCCCCCGCACCTCAACTACTTGGCAGATTCTGTATGTCATTTCTTTCGTCTTTATATCTCCTTCCCGATAAACTTTCCTGCTCTTCGTGGAATACAGTGCATTAAAAGACATTATTGTTTCACTATTTTAGTGGACGCGCGGCCGCAAGCGGCCACGCGATCTGGGCTCGAACTGGTCTTGCTCTGTTGATCTGGTCGTGAGGCATTTTCTCAGCGTCTGGACAGCGAAGATGGTGGCTAGTGTGATGGGCGAGTTTCATCCGGCTGCTTCGGGACCCCCCAGAGGCGATGGGCCAACACCCAAAAACCATCTGCCCTCCTTGGGATCCCATCGTCAGCTGGGCTCGGCGCGAGCCGGGCTCCAGTCTCCCCAGCCGCTTGCGCAGCTCTGCATACTGGTTCCCGGGGTGGCTCCTGGGCGGGTCCACCAGACTCGACAAAATGGAGGGGGGGAGTGGCTTAACCCCGACTCCATCTGGCGAATTCCCAGTGATTCCCGCTTCTGGGAGCCGCCTACCTGGGCTCGAACTGGTCTTGCTCTGTTGATCTGGTCGTGGGTCAGTTTCTCAGCGTCCGGACAGCGAAGATGGTGGCTAGTGCAATGGGCGAGTTTCATCCGGCTGCTTCTGGGACCCCCAGAGGCGATGGGCCAACACCCAAAACCCATCTGCCCTCCTCGGGATCCCATCATCAGCTGGGCTCGGCGCGAGCCGGGCTCCAGTCTCCCCAGCCGCTTGCGCAGCTCTCTGAAACTTGCTTTTTATTCCAAATTCTTTGTTTACAGTTGCTGATGCGGTTCATCAGCATCAGATGGACATATATTTTATCTGACTCTTACATGATCCTAGAATAGTCCGTTTTAGAGTCATCTCTACCAATTGAGAAATTTTGATATCTTTTAACAGAAAGCAGCCACATGATTTATTTGCCCTATTCCCTACCACAGTTTGGAAACCCAGCTGAAGAAAAGGGAATAGAGACTAAAGGAGTAGAAGATTAGGGACATGGCCCAAAGGAAATAATTATCAGTATTGAATGCCATTAGGGGTGGCTTAGATGGTACTTAAGAAGCTGGATGACCAATCTAGGCTACTATGCCCAGCATCCTAGATTACCAGATACTGAAAGATATTAGTTCAGTATCCTCCCCTTGTTTTATCTGCCTTCCTACTTTGAACTCAGTGAAAATGTTTTCCCAAGAGCCATTTGTTTAAAGGAGTAAAAGGGAGAAGGAATCTGCCTGTATTTGGAATCCTGTTTAAGGATTCTTCTCATAATTTGGAAGTTTCCCCTGTCTTCTCCTTTCCTTACCCTTCTCTTAAATGCAGTTTTCCCTGAATGACATAAAAATAGGTAGCACTTGTCTTACACTTCACAGACCAATATGGTGCAGTGAGCACTGCTCAAAGTACATTCTGAGCACCACCAGGATGTTCTAGCTATCACTTTTCCCCACAAAAAAGAAATAAAAATGTTAAATAGCTTCAAAATCATGTTAAAATTTTAAAGCAATGTATATTCTAGCCCATATTCTATTCAGATAAACTCAGTAAAGTTTATTTGAACCAGGAGAGGAATAAAAAGCATTCATTACATAAATATATACCTTTAAATCTCCTAAACCCTCCTAAGCTCAATCTTAATTATATTCCTAAAAGTTCTTTTATTTCTAATCCTCAGCTTGACTAATATATATACATATATATATATATAATATATTCATATGAACTGCAAAGCGTTAAAGTGTTGTAATATATATATGTAGATATATTTAAATAACACTTTCAAATATTTATATATTAAATAACACTTTGTAGTTGATGTGATCCTTTAGGTGGTATTCTAGCAAGTTAACCAAATTCTTTGCTTTCAAAAAATTTAGACTGATACAGTTGCAAATAAATCTAGGCATATAGATTGAATGTACACTCAGTTAGATATAAGATCAAATTTATCACCTAATTAGTATATATGTATATACTTTGCATATCTGATTACTATTTTTGTAACTATTTTAACTATTTAACTAGCTAGTGGAAATGTATGATTGTGTTTAACTGTGTAACTGTCATATCATACTTTTATGTATATACTTTTCAGGTTTGGAGTCAAGAATCATGATACAGCAGACAGTTATATTGTATGAATGACACCCAATAATGTAGAAAAGGAGAGCATATTGATACATTCTCTTATTTCCTGAGAACTATTTTCTTAAGCATAGTAAAGCAATTGATGTTTATGGGTAGATTGATGTTATAAAGTTTATATTCCAAATTACTATGTCTTTTATAGGGTCAGTTGCCAAAATAGGTCAGCAGAAGTACTTTATTATAGTAAAAAAGTTGAATTCAGATTAATACATAAATTATTTATAGCATAAGTAACAAATATTTCTTAGTTGTTACTTCCTTTAATAAAAGCAATTAAAATAAAACTTACCTTTAGTTTTTAAGCATAACCATTTGCTAGACAAGTAAATAAAACACAATGAATTCATTTTATATGTGTTTGTGTATACTTTTAACTTTCTCAGTAATCATGATGCCAGTATTACTTAATCTGAATACTTCATATTGAATTAAATTTTCTTCCTCTAAATTAGTAACTTTTTTTGGATTTTATTTCTTTTTTACACCCCGGCAATGCTCAGGATACTCCTGGCTCTTCAATCAGGAATGACTCCTGGCAGTGCTTGGGAGACCATATGGGTTATCAGGGATCGAATCTGGGTCAGCTACATGCAAGGCAAGTGCCCTACCCACTCTGCTATCACTCCAGCCCCTAAATTAGTAACATTTTTATGCTTCCTCTATCTTACAGTCTTGTGGGACCAAGGTCTATGGGGAGCCCAGTTGAGAAACATCCTAAATTTTGCAAATTAAATAAACAATCTCTGGTGAAGGGTTACTCCCTAGGGGTACTTCCTTGGGGAGTTTGTCTTTTCAACAAACAGGGCTATTGCTGGATAGAGCGCTCAACAGGCTGGGGGTATACGGGAGGCCTGGGTTTGGTTCCTGGCATACATGATACTTTGGCTTTCTCCAGGAGTGACCCTGAGCACAGGTCAGGATTAATCCCTTAGCACTGCCAGATATGAGTACAAGATCAGTCAATCAATCAATAATAAGAAAAACAGGACTATTTGAGACTTTCTTGAATCTAAGTGCCTGTGTTCAAAGATCTCCACGCTCATCAGACCAGCATCCACATCTGACAACAAATATAACAGTTGAGATAGAGTGGGTTAGTAGAAGCTATCCTGTGTTTTGTAGATAGCATGCAATTTTTTTTTGTATATTTTCCACAGGTGGTGCTCAGACACACGGGCAGAGCTGCTACCGGGTCTCAGCTGATCATGAGGCACCAGAGAGGTAAAGTGGGTTCTAGCCTTGGCCCGCCATCCAAATAGAGCCTCCCAAGAAGCTAGAGGAACCCCTACGCCATGAGGGCTGCCATTTTCAACATCCGGACTCCACAGCTCGTCAGAGCTCCACCCAAGAGAAAAGCCCACCTCTCCCTGGTTCATCAGTAAATGTACGAGATGAGTGCCTACTACTAGAGTACACCACCCGCATGGCAGAGCCTGCAAGCTACCCGTGTTGTATTTGATATGCCAAAAACCAGTAACAATTATAGACCTAATTCCCATGACCTGAAGGAATGGATTGAGGCTCTTCATGTTCTTCAATTGAGCAGATGCCCTTAGGCTACACTAGCACACAACAGGACATATGGAGAAGTTTCTGGTGCCCGCTTGAGCAAATCGATGAACAACGGGAAGACAAGTGACAAGTGAAGTGGTGTTCTTTCTCCTTTTTTTTTTTAACATTTGCTGTGAATTTTCAGTGCAGAAGAATTGCTTTTCATTTTCTTACTGGAAAATGTGACAAGCACATGCTCTGGTTCATGGTGAGTAATAACTGAGGGCTGTTTTGGATTTTAAAATATCTTCTGGAGAGTTCTGGAGTTAAAGTTCATACAGTGTATTTTCAGAAACCACATGGGACCATGCAAATGAATACTACCCTAGAGTAGCCTCTTGCTCACATAAGCCAGGGGATGAGCAAGCAAGCAAAAAAAAAAAAAAACTGTATAGAACACTCCACGCCTTGCTTGGTTTTACACTTTACTTTCCTATAACCGAGGGAGTATATGAACTAGGACATAACAGTTTACTGATTGCTATCCAAAGTTGAAGGTGATAGAAAACCTGAGGAATGTACACACTTCCCAATGGTGTCATAGCTGTTCTCACAAATGCTTAGTTCCTCTCAACAGCTTGCAGGGGCCTACGGTTAGCCTGGAGGTTTCTTGCTGCTAGACTGCTTGAGACATGCACCTGCGTGTCTCCTCCCCGCTTGCCTACTCGGCCTCTTAGGCATTGCAGGCTTTCGGGAGGACAGAGCCAAACCCAGGCAGTGTGCCTGCAGTTTAAACCCCTCTGACTATACTTATTTGGCTGCTTCAAAACTATTAGCAAACAAAGTCTTAAATGGATTTTTAAAGCTAGCAATTCTCTGAGCGTTTGGTACTTCCCAGGAGTAGGAGTAAAGTTAAATGATATTTTCAGGTAATTATTTCTGACTTTTACCCTGGGTGTGATCTCCCCAGCCACAGTCCCTCATTCCCTTCTAATCTCTCTCTCTCTCTCTCTCTCTCTCTCTCTCTCTCTCTCTCTCTCTCTCCCTTCCCCATTCTCTTCCTCTCCCCCTCCCTCCATTTCACCACCATCAATACATACAGTTTAACAAGAGAGAGAAAGTGAGAGAGAGAGAGAGAATTTTCAGTAGATCTGCAACATTAAGATTGCAGTTGTGAGGGCAGTTTATATAAAGATAATAAGAAGCCAGCAGCATGCAGAATTTAACATGAATTCTGAATATACAAAAAAAAATCTTTTCAGTCCCAACTCATAGGCAAGAAAAAATTAAAGCATGCTTAGATCTTTTGCCTGCTCTAAAAGATAGAATTAGAAGTCCATATTTCCAAACTAAGTCACCAGCACTAATTTTAGTGCTATTTTCCTGCATCTGTTAATTTGCTTTTGGCGGTGTGTGAAGTGTGCAGATGCAGAGACTTGTTCCCCAGTTGGCTTTGGCTTAGCTCTTCCTGCCTCCCCTCCACAGGGCCCTTTCTCAGGAAACCCTGGGTCTCAGAGCTGCTCTCTGGGAAAGTCAGGGAAAGCATGGACAAAGCTATCGTGTGGCAGAACAAAAACACCATGAAATGCCTTATTCTCTTAATTTCGAGGTTTCCAACCACATGGTCTTTCAGTTGTTTTTAAAATATAAAATTCAATTTTTTAAAAATTTACCTGGTTACTTCATCTTGTTAACCTGCTTATCATTCTGCTTAGAGAGCTTATTAAAATTGTCCTTTCTTAGGCAGACTTTCCTCTAATTCACAGTCTAAGTTAGAGGTCTTAGTTGCTCCCCACATATCACCCTAGACTCTACTTCATCGCAAAGATATGTCAGCGCAGTATTCCTGTTTATGTGTTTTCTGAAAGTCTAATGTACACGTCAGGAAACTAGTGGAGAGATTTTTATCAACTTCTGGTATGATGTCAGGTAAAAGGTAGGCTGTCAGTGAAGATTTTAGAATGAAATGATTAGCAAATAAGAAGTCCCCTGTTCGTTGTAAGCTTAAGCTCTTACTACCATTTCTTTATTAGCATAAAATTGTTAGGCACTGTGTCTAAGGGAATTATTCTTTTATGGGTTTTAGAAATAAATGGTATGTTCTATAACTTAGTAGAATAGCAAAATTGCTGATATAGACTAAAATGTCTGCAGTAGAGAATTAAAGTTCTAGATGGAAAATTTTCAGTGACTTTAGGATGGTGAGAGTATATATTGCAAAAAAAAGGGCTCAGGAGAGACTATAAATTCACTATCACTATACTCCTGTTGATCATCTATTTGCTAGAGCGGGCACCAGTAATATCTCCATATGTCCTGTCTCATGCTAGTAGAGCCCAAGGGCATCTGCTCCTTCCAGGAACATAAAGAGCCTCAAACCATTATATTTGGTCATGGGAATGAACTAATATAATTGCTACTGGTATTTGGCATATCAAATACAACATGAGCAGTTTGCCAGGCTTGCCGACAGGTGGCATACCCTTGTAGTCACCTCTAAATATAGCATTTATAGATGAACTGCACGGCCGCTTGGCCGAACGAGATGGGCTGTGATAAGCTGTCGCTGGGTGGAGATCTGATGAGAAGAAAGTTTGGATGTGGAAAATGGCGGCCCGATGGAGTGGGGAGGGTCATCTGGCTTGTTGTGTGGCTCTGCTGGGGTGGCGGGACAGGGTTAGAACACGCCACCCTCTTGGGCACCTCGTGAGTGGCTGGGCACAGGGAGAGCAAGTAGCAGCTGTGCCCCATGTCTGTAAGTCTCTGGATCAGCATACCTGGGCCAGATTGAAAAAAGAAACCTGATACAGGGTGGGTGTCGTTGATCCGGGCTGTGATAGGCTGTCGCTGGGTGGAGTTCTGACAAGAGGGAAGTCTGGATGTGGAAAATGGTGGCCAGATGGAGTGGGGTGGTCATCTGGCTTGTTGTGCGGCTCTACTGGGGTGGCAGGCCAGGGCTAGAACCCGCTATTCCTCCCAGGTGCCTCGTGAGCAGCTGGGCACAGGGAGAGTAAGTAGCAGCTGTGCACCATGTCTATAAGTCTCTGTATCAGCATACCTGGGCCGGATTTTAAAAATAACCTTTAAATTATAAGGTTATTAATATGAGTCTTTTGATGGACATTGTTTCTTATGTGTTAGGGTTTCTATCATGACCCTTTTTCTTATAAAATCTGTTTTTCCACAAGCTTAGTTGTGATTCTGGCTCGTCTAGTCCTATGACTTCTGCTTTCTTATCATGTCTACTGTATGACTCATGCCCAATCATTCAGAATGTCCTACTTAGATTTTAACATTATTCTTCCCTATAATTTGGGAAAAAATTATAACTGTAAGAGCAGAGCTTCTAATTTCGGGACTCAGGAGTTGAAAAAAAGGTGAAGTCAAAACTGTTTGGAGTTCTGTTCTGCACTGAATAAGAATTGCTTCCTGTAATAAGAGATAATTTAGATGGTAGATATAATCCAAGCAGAGATATGGGTAGGAAGGTGGATTCAAGAAAAATGAGAAATCAAACATAAGAGTGGATCCTGAGAGCATCATTTGAAGATTGGTGGATCAGGAGAGTCAAGGGCTATCTCGTATTTTGTCTGTGTAGATATGTCAGAAAATGTTTTGTGTTGTTTCTGTCATCATCAATACTAGTTTCATTAGTGTTTTGATTAAGACTGAGTAGTAAAACTGTTTACTCACAGACATGGGGCAGAGCTGCTACTTGGTCTCCCCTGTGCCCAGCCGCTGCACACTAGGCGCCCAGGAGGGATGGCGGGTTCTAACCCCTGGCCCGCCACCCCAGCAGAGCCTTGCAACAAGCCAGACGACCCCCCACTCCATGAGGGCCTCCATTTACCACATCCGACTTCTCTCTCGTCAGAACTCCACCCAGCAGACCAGCCTATCACAGCCCGGCTCATCGAGTTCCACCCTGCAGCAGTCTTTTTTTTAAATCAGGCTCAGGTATGCTGGTCCAGAGACTCACAGACATGGGGCAATATACTTGCTCTCCCTGTGCCCAACCGCTGCTCGCGAGGTGCCCAGGAGGGATGGCGGGTTCTAGCCCTGGCCCGCCACCCCAGCAGAGCCTTGCAACAAGCCAGACGACCCCCCACTCCATGAGGGCCTCCATTTTCCACATCCGGACTTCCCCTTGTCAGAACTCCACCCAGCAGACCAGCCTATCACAGCCTGGCTTCGCGGGCTGCAAGCGACTGCGCCGGTTCATCAATAAATGCTGGACTTAGAGATGACTACAAGAGTATGCTGCCTGCACGGCAGAGCCTGGCAAGCTACCCGTGTTGTATTTGATATGCCAAATACCAGTAACAATTATAAACCTCGTTCCGAATGGATTGAGGCTCTTTATGTTCCTGGTGCAAGCAGATGCCCTTGGGCTCTACTAGCATGAGACAGGACATATGGAGATGTTACTGGGGCCCGCTTGAGCAAATCGATGATGAATGGGAAGACAGTGATACAGTGATACAGTAAAACTGTTAAGATTCTTATCAAATGAAGAGTTGGTAATTGTTTTATTGAGAGGATTAAAGAAACAGCCACAGGAGTAATAAAATGACAAAGGAACAAATGATCTATGGTGTATATTTTGGAAATAGAATCAAGTTTACAGTATCTAAAGGGTAGTTATTTGATCATTTTAATGCAATATATTTCTTTGGTTTAGGGTTCATACTTAGTGGTGCCCAGGGCCCACCCTGACTCTTTGCTGAGAGAGCACTCTTGGCAGAGAGCAGGGAACCATCTGCTATATCAGACCAAGTTTGGGTCAGCAACATACAGGCAAGTAGCAACAGATAAAGCAGAGCCTTACCTGTTGTACTGTATTTCTGGCCCTCTTTCACAGTTATTTTTCTCTTCTATGTCGGTGCTTGTATCTGTGTCCCATTAACATTTAGAATTGTGGCTTGTTCATGGAGCCATATGTCTGCTGAATATATATTGTGTAAAATATCTAAAGTGATAAGCAATTAAAACTTATAAATACTTTTCAGATTTTGATTTCTGAGAGCTAACATGGAACATCAAAAATAGAACAGGTTTTAGGATTAACTTCTGAGTTGTTTTTTGCCTCTTTTCATTCACAAGTTTGATAAAGTGGGACAGCTTCACTTGCCTCTTCACCAATGTGAGCGCAATAAATGCCACCACCAATGAGTTGACTCAAAGGTGAGCTATAATACTTCTAGAAATATCTGGCCATGATTAAGAGTTTAAGAAAGAACAGTAAATGTTTTAGGATTTTGAGGAGTGGTTTTAAATCTGTCTTATAAAATGAAAGTTCTTCTTTTCACTTGTCTGGGCCATGTCTCTGGTTAAGTATATATTGAACTGGAGACATCCCTGCTTCCTTTTCCATATTTGGACACTGGGTTTCTTTGTTCCATGGTAGTCTGGTTTTTATTTCTATAGCTATTGTCTATTGATTCTACTTCAGTTACGGTGCCTACTAGCTTCCAATTATGAGAGTGATTATAGGTATTTAAGATGAAAAGAGTAGAGCCAGCTCAATCAGATTTCTCTTGCACACGGTAAAATACGATAAGGAATGCAGTTTTAAAGGATAGTTCAGGTTATCTTCTTCTAAATCTATGATTTTCATTCAGAAGCAGAGTAAGATTTTTAAAGTGCTCGATTTTCATTTGGATGCAGAATAAGATTTTTAGTTTATGTCATAAATCAAGAAGAAAAAATAATACAACATACATTTTCATTTAGCTCGCTTCAGCCCTCTGAAAGTTAGTGTGCTTCTCCTAATTTTTTGTTTTATAAATGATTTATGGAATTAAAAACATTTTCTGTAAAGAAAATTCAAAGTTCTTACAATGTTCTACAAAGTTCTATAGCAATTGTCCTCTCTGTTTCTTCTCAGACCACTGTCTTGCCATACTTGCTCACCCTACTCCAGTTCGACTGCTCTTTTATTGCTTCATTTTTCTCAAATTTCAGCTTTTCAATTAAGCCTTTCATTATAGTCATACTTGTTTGTTATGAAATGACCTGGCTTACAGTAGCATTAGTGTTAATGTGATATTACTGCATCACACACAACACCGCTGCTCCTAGATTCCTTCTCCCTACGCTGCCTGCCCTCCTCATTGGCATTAACTATTTCTTTCCATTATTTTTTATACTCCACATATGGATTACATCACCTAGCACTCTCTTTCTCTTAATGATTCACTTTATCTGGCATAATGTCTTCCAGTTCTATTCAGGTTTTGGTGAACTGTAAGATTTCAACTTTTCTTATAGTGAAGTATGATTACATTGTACAAATATACCAAGGTTTTTTTTCACGTCCCCAAAATTTTTCTCAGAGGGTGCTCAGAAGCATGAAATCAAAACTCCTTTACTGTTTCCTTTCCCCTATGACAATATCTTTATTTGATTGTCTTTTCGGGGGTACTTGAGTTGTTTTTGTAGATCATGGCTATTGTGAATACTTCAATAAGCATAGAAGTTCAAACACATTTTTGAATTAATGTTTCTTTGATCTTGGAATAGATTCTTATAGTGAAATTACTGCTCAAATGGTAGTTTTATTCTTAATTTTCTTTAAAAAAGAGTTCTTATACTGTTTTCTACAGAGGATAAATTCATCAACATTCCCATCAACGCTCGCCAACATTCCCATCAGCGTTGAGTGAAGGCTTCCCACCAGCACTAGTAGTTTCCCCTTTTCTATTATTTACTTTCTGATTTTAAGTCTCACACTCCTGAGTCTGTGACTCAGAATCATTCTTGGGGCTGAAGTGATAGCACATTTGTAGGGCATTTGTGTTGCTTGTGACTGAGCCAGGTTTGATCCTTGGCATCCTATATAGTACTCTGAGCATCACAGAAGTAATTTCTGAGTCAAAAGTAATCCCCTGAAAATCACCAGATGTGGTCCAAATGGGAAAAAAACACTCCTGGAAGAGCTTTGGGACCATAAATTTGAGTTAACTGTGTGAGGCAAGCACTTTAACCTCTATGCTATCTCTCTGAGTCCAAATTATTTTGCTTATTATTTTGGTTTTGGGTCCACATCCAGTGGTGAATAAATATATTTCTGACTATAAGATCAGAAGAGCATATGCAGTACTAGTAATGGAATTGGGCTAGCTATACGTAAGGCACACACTATAATCTTGTGCTCTCTCTCTGGACCTGTTTCCCTTTGCTAAGTGAACCATTATTTTTGGTGTGAGGCAATAGCTTAGTAAACTTTTTATTTGCCTTCATTTATTTGCATTCATTTATTTGCATTTTTATTGTAATATTAGCAATGATGAATCACTCATATCATTTGTGTCACTTGTCTTCCCATTGTTCACCAGTTTGTTCGAACAGGTGCCAGTAGGGTGGGGGTGTTTTTGGGGGGGTTGGTGTTTTTTTGTCGCCCCTCCTCCCCCCCCCCCGGCCCCCCGCGTCTCCCCCTTCTCTCTTCTGACTTGTAGATCTCATTTAACAGAAGTCCTGTGAAGCTAATGGACTTTCCTTTATATGTAAGTTCCTTTTTTGATTGAGTCCCATATTTTGACTCTATCTTTGGATATTGTCATTTTGAGTTTAGTGTGTCTTGGAGCTTTTGTACATACATATGTTTTCACTGGTTCCCTTTTAGCTTTTAAAAATAGAATCAATGCATTTTTTAATGGAATCATCATGAGATACACATTACAAAATTGTTCATGATTGGGTTTCAGTCATACATTGTTCTCACACCTATCCCTTTACCACTATACATTTCCCTTTGGGGTTTTGGATCTGGGTGCCATATTGCTTGACTCTGGGAAATTATATGATGTCTTTTATTTTTTCTTCATAGAATTTACCTTCATGTTTTACAGGGACTCCAGCAATTCCTATCATTCTTTTGAATTCATCTTACAGTTTTTTGGTATACTGTTTATCATTGTTGTTGTTGCTGTTGTTGTGGGGCCATACCCAGAAATGCTGAAGAGTTATTCTTGGCTTTGTACTCAGGAATTATTGGTGGTTCTAAGGGAGACCAGATGGGATGCCAGAGATCCAACCCCAGGTCTGCTGCATACATAGAAAATGCTTTACCCACTGATATATTGCTCTGGATCTACTGTTGAATTATTTTCAAACTATTTTTCCTCATTTTTTGTTTTTCTAGAGGTTTCCTTTATTTTATGTTGGAGCTCTTGGATCTTTTCGCAGCTCTTATTTTTCTGCTATCCAAAGCTTCAACTGAGGTTATTTTGATTGCTTGTATCACCTATCATATTCTTACTTTCTGTCATTTTAATGTAGTTTTCTCATTTAGGTCCTCCTAACTTCTTATGCTTTGCTGAATATTGTGTCGTTGTTTCTTTGAAGTCATTAAAACTCTTCACCGTGGTATGAAGAAAGTCAATCTTTTTAGGATATAGAACTGGTGGGTCTGGTTGAGTTTCCATGTTAGTGTTTTTGCTCATTGGAATTTGCGGGTTTTTTATGCAATCCCATATAGGTGTGCTGTGCTTTTCCTTCGCTGAGAGAAAGCTTTGTAGTGGTCCCACTGAGGGAGTTGACTGGAACTTGCTTCTCTTCTTCCCCACCCATGATAACCCAGTGGCAGGAAAAATATATAGCAGGAAATAAATAGCAGTGACTAGTGTGAGATATGGTGAGTAGAGCTGTTGGTTGCCTGTATGTGCCACACTGCTCTCTAGGATATGTTGAGCTTGGTTCATTGGTATAGTGTCCTTCAGGAATACAGGATGTCAGCCAATAAATTAGTCTCATATGGAAGGGTGGAGGAGTAAATCAAGAGTTCTTCATCCTCATTCTAAAATTTAATTCCCATTCAATTGTTCAACACTGTATGCATGTAGATTTCATAATTTGTTCACTGCTAACAGTATTCTCTTTGGGGTGGGGCGCAGATGCCTTGCATGCAAAAAGATTGAGTTTGATTCATGGTCTCCCTGAACACTGTTATGAATTATCCCTAATGCATAGAACCCAAAGGATACCGGATAATCAGTGGGTTATTCCATAAAAACAAAATAAAAGAAAAATCTATCCATTCCTCAATAGTTGCCCATCACTAGAGTAGCAACTGCTCTAGGTTAGAAATTTTACCTTTTTAAATTCTGGGATATTTTATCAAGATTCTGGACTAGTATAAGCCCATTGAATGTTGCTGATAAATATCTGGTGTTTGAATTAATGAATGTATGCATGGATAAATGCAGTGACTAAAATGTTAGCCTTTTATTCTGGTGGTGCTTGATGTTCCCTGATTTGAAGACTGTCCTATATCCATGTAGAGATTACTACACCTACATGAGCAAATGTTGTGAACCACATAACTATGAAAAAGGAGTGAATGGAATGTTATGACTCAGAAGATGTACCCAGAAGGATTTGAGCAAAATGAAACACAGACTCAGACTTGATGGCAGCAGATTGAGAAATGACCTACAGGAAGGAATGCCTGATTTTCCAGGAAGTCTCAGCACTTGTTTCTATTCCCAAACTGAGTCATGAATAATGTTTGGAAATTTCATTTTCTATACCTGAATAAAAATTTTATCTTTTAGAACAGATCACCTGTTGGTGCCATGATTGGCCTCTCAGCAAAGTGCTGAGATGCTATTTGCTGAAACTTAGGGTTCTGGGTGGTCTACCTTGATTAATAAGTTATATCCCAAATTCTCCACTAACATTTGATCCATTTCATATGTGCTATTAAAGATCCTGTATGGACCATTTTATCTTTAGGTTGCTGAAAAACTAAGCTGTTTGGTTAATCCTTGTGCAGGGCAGGTGATCTACCACTGAACTACATCTCAGGCCTATGCTTTTATTCATAACTCTATCCACTCCACCTCCAAATGGGCTTTTGAAAAGATAGAAACTGCTTCTAGGATAGAGCTAACCTACTAAATATAATAAGTCTTCTATTAAAATAAAATATTACTTATTGTATCTAGCAGTAGTATGTGAGAGTATATGTTTAGAGTACTATTTAATACGGATACTCTTTCAGAAATAAAATTTCCATGGTGTGAGTCAGAAAAATCCCAATGATCATTCCCCAAAAAGAGTTCAAGGCTTTGTCACTTTCCTGCTACATGTAAGGAAGTCATAAGGCTTGGGGTAGGGGTCCCGGTACTCTAAACCAAGGCAGCCTTTCCATTCTCTAACATCAGTTAATCTCTAGCAGGCAATGGCGCCGACCCCTCTGAGTTTCTCCTTTTTGTGCTTTTTACACTGCGCTCTTTAAATGAAAAGAAAGAACTGATCCCTTTAAGAGTTCTGTGCCTTGTGTTCTGTACTCAGTTCAACTTAGGTGGCCAACAGCAGCAGTCAAATTAATTGACCTGTGCTTGGCCAAAAACTATTTTAGAAGAATCACTGTCACTCTTTTCATTTTTTCCTCAGCCAACTTCCAAGCCTCAGACCATGTACTGGGGGGGAAATAATGCTGCTTAACGTAAAAATAACATAAATGCAGTAGGTGAATATTTCACTAACCATTCCTCATGCCTAATTATCCAGAAATCTATAGTGGCGTCATGCATATTTGCTTCAGAAGCTATTTGCTCTTTCAGACTCCCCAACTCAAGAGCTGACAGTGCATTAGCAATGCTTTTTCTCTGGCACTTTTCATGGGTTTTGTGCTCTATCCTTTTCAAGATTTCATTATCTATTTTGATGTATTATTTCTTTTCCAGCCTGGTTTAAATTTTTCCTCAAAATAGATTTCTCTGTGTGTGTATGCTGTACAGCACACATAATAAAGCGTAGTGCAGCGCACACACACACACACACATATCAGTATAGGTCCTGTAGTGACTAAGCAATTGAAGTTTAGATGAATTGCAAACATACGCTTGGAGATAGGAGCACTTTTCCTGGGAAAAGCAGAAGAAACATAACCTAAGGAAGCAATGATGTATTCCAGTGAAGAATAAGATGGCTTGATTTATAAAGCTTTGTAACATGGGTGTCCAAAATCTGTCCCAAAACTTGAAGATGCAATATAGCCATTCCATTGGGAGAAATAGTAAGCCAGACCTAAATTTTCCCCAAACCACAAAGCAATTGGAATATTTTTCAAGGTGGAGTTTTATTTTACTTGTAAAAGAATTAATATGGATTTTCAAAAGAGAGAAATTAGCTGATGTTAATCCATTTTTACAGTCCTTATTAGAAGGAGTTCAAACAATTTAGCAGCTGTTAAAATAAACTAGAGTTTTGATGGTGAGACAATTGTGGAGAGGAGAGAAATTACAAAGATTTATTACAGTAGATGTTTTGATACCATGATACTAGCACATAGCAGACACAGTGAATCTGCATGTGTGTAAGTATGAATATATCTGCAACTGGCTGGCTGGCTGCTGATTCCCTGGATGAATGGGAAGAAACAATAAAAGGAAGGACGGAAAGTAGGAGAAGACATGATTTTAGGTCCAGCACTTAGTTTACTTATGCATAATGAAATACTGCATTGCTTCTAGGTGAAAGACCTGCAATAATTTTCTGCTAAGAAAATCCCTTAGCCCTCTGCAGTCTTTTGGCAATTTACTACATTCACAACTTCTCGTCCTTTGACCTCTTTTATAAAAAAGTAAAAATCCAGACTAGACTTATGAAGAGATCAACGTTACCTTTGTATGTTATATGGAGCAGAAAAACTTGGGGATATTTCTGTACACATTTTTTCCCCTACCTATAGATTTTCCTAGTCCAATGGCATGGGAATGATTTGCCGGAAGAAAACAACTTTAGTGTTGGCTGAGTTTGAATCCAATCTACTCGAGACACTATTACTTCCTCCGCTTCAACTTTTTATAAGACATATTTGAGAGCAATTTTCTTCTTCCTCACTCCACCCACCACCCCCCGCCCACCTCTCATGCACATAATTATTCAGTGTTTTCCAGGTAACCTGTCACTGTCAGATTAATATGAAACCATCTTGTGAGTCAACTGAAAATTCTCTGTAGTACTCAGTTCTCTAGATTCGGAGGGTCAGGCCCTCTTCTGCCTTCAGGCTTGAGGTGGGAAAGAGGATTATTATCATCTGCATTAGCCAGTGAGTTGGTGATAACAAATCAGCATTTCATTAGCAAAGGTCATTATGATAGCAAATTCAAAGCCAGTTCACCAACATCATAATGATGGCCTCTATTATAGATTATAGCTAAAGTCTTGAGTAAATCACTTATTTCTTCTTATATAAAATAGTAGCAGTTGACTATATGAATATGTAAGGAAATAAATAAGATAATGGTATGAAATGCTTAAAATAGGGTGTGGCCCCACCATAGGTCCTTTTTAAGTGACAACTAAACTCTTCTTTGTAGTTCTAACCAACTCCTTTGTAGTCAGCATTCAACAAATATGTGTAATTCACTACTGTCAAGTATGGTGTCCAAGATTAAATCAGGTAGAAAAGCAAGATTTTTAAGTGTTACTCTAATCTTAATTACTTTTTTATACAGCATACTCCCCACTCACCCCACAAACCTGAAGCAATACAGGAAAAGCAAAGTGTTAATTTAGGCAGTTTTTGGTGACGTTGATTAATGCAGAAAGATATTACTCACTAATTACAGACAGAACCCCCTCATTTGAACTCAGTAACAGTTTTAATTAAAATTCTTAGTCTCCCAAAGCATGGCTCCCTTAACCTGGTTTAATTATTTTGTGGGTCTTGCCTATGACCTTGCATTAATTTGCATAGTGCAAAACATGTTTCTCTATTTGTCTGGCTATGTGCTATTCTGAGGAAACTTCACATTTTAGCTAAAATAAACATTAACCAAAGATGCCAGCTGATTAATTAGACTTGGAGAGGTGTCACACATGCACTTAAAATGCAAATAAATGGTGGACTTTAATGGTGAATATTTAATAATAATGTGAACAATTTCAGCTTGTTCATCTAATTTTTATTAAATGTGAATGTGTTGACTATGTTCTACTTAAATAATGCAATAGAAAACGACAGTCATCTTTTCAAGATTTTTCAACCTATGTTATTTTAAAATGATGCACAAATCAAATATAGCATTTGTATCAAAATTTAAAATGAACACATCTCATTTTAAAATTAAAATCAGTATAAACTCTAGGAATTTATCCTGCAGATGCATATGTACAAGGATGTGTCACATAGAATTATTTGTAATTAAAGACCTGTAAATTATCTGAATGTCTATCATTAATATTTATCTTCACAGATCAAAACATAAATGCATTCACAAAACTGTATTCATTTTTTTGCTTTTTTTTGGGGGTCACACCTGAAATTGCTTAAGGGTTACTCCTGGCTCTGCACTCAGGAATTACTCCTGGCGGTGCTCAGGGCACCATTTGGGATGCTGGTGATTGAACCTGGGTCAGCTGCGTGCAAGGCAAACACCCTACCTGCTGTGCTATTGCTCCGCCCCGCAAAACTGTATTCATGGTTTACTGTGTAGCATTGCATATGGGTTGCTGAGTTAAGAAAAGAGATTATGCTTTATGTGAGGCTGGAAACTATTCATCTAAAGATACAGAATTAAAGAGAAGGGGAAGTTAATAGAGCAAAGGTTCAAAAACAGTTGTCTTCGTGCAGTTTTCCCTTGCTCTGTGTTCTCTTCCTGGAAAGCCATTGGCCATTAATGATATTCTCTACCCAAATAAGATCCAAATAAAGATGATCAAAAAGCTGAAATTTTGCTTTGTCATAAATGTTGTATAATCTGTTTCTATTATCACTATAGAATAACTTAAATTAATAATATACCATCATTTTAAGATCTAATTTGAAACTTTGTTGTCTTTGGATCTTCATTTATTTAAAAAATCTCTGCTCTAGGAAGAGAAGTATTATTTAAGGAGTGAAAATAGAATTAATACTCACTTCTCTTGTTTTGAACATTTCTGTTTCAGACTTTCTGGAACCTTATAAAGCCTGTTTCTCTTAAGAATTCTTCTAAAAAGATAAAAAAACAGAGTTAAGAAAGAGAGCACAGGAGGAATTGCACTTGACCTGCTCTTGGTTGAGGCTAGTTCAGTTCTTGGCACCACATATGGTCCCCTGAGTGACGCCCCGTCGCAGCACAGAGCCATGAATAACCCTTGAGTTCACAAGGTTTAGTCTAAGAGCAAAATAAATAAATAAGTAAAAAAGAAGAAACAAGTAAAAACATAAGTAAATGATAAATTGGCAGTTAGATATTAGCAATATATTAGCTATGTTCTTCTTAGCTTGTCTATTGATCCAAGAATTTCTTTAAAATTTTGCATATACTCTATATTTAAAAAATATGCATGCATTTCATGTAATAATATAGCTTGAAAGCCTGAATTAAAGATGGAGATATTATCAAACTCAACTTAAATTGTACAAATATTAGACTATAACTGATTCTGGTGAAAAATGAAAAAATAATGCCAGAATAGTGACTATGGCATTCATCTATTCACCTATTAAAATAAAAGTGACTTAGTTGCTTCAAGGTCATGAATGCTTTCTAATATCATCAACCTGAGAAAGAGATCAAGCATTTTAGGAAGACTAATGAGACTAGCTTAACATATTAGGAGATAAGAAAGTGCCCAAATTTATGATACACACTCCCTACTCATTACTCATGATTCACAAATATCCTACAATCTGGAAATAATATGCAATACTTATTAAAAAATATCTTCAGCAGTATTTCTTTCATAGTATTAGTTAAGTAAACAGACATGAATAAATTATATTTAATAAGTTTAATGGTAATTGAGCTTATTTTAAATATTTTATTACAGTAAACTGGATGAATTTTTTTTAAAAATTAAGTACCTTAGAATATGAACATTATGATTTTAATCATCCTTAAAATATTTTTAAGTCTATGAAAGCAAATACTATATTTCCATGCCTTATTTTATTTTAGTCTTCTTCAAACACATCATAGAGAGTATCATAAATGCAGTGTGGAAGAATCTAATATCTTCATAGTGAACTCAAATGGTTCCTTATGAAAATCACCTTTCTTTTTTTTTTTATACCATCTTTTAGTAATCTCCTTTTAGGTTTTTAGGTCAATATATTTCAGAACTCTCAATGAGAAGAATAAAAAAATGCTAAACTCTGGAAAATTTTTATTTAATGGAATATTTTCCAATTTCTGCTTTTCAGTCACTTTCACAATTCTGTGACATTTTTAAAAGAATGATTATCTTGACCCTTTATGGATTTCTATTTCCCTGTGATGTATTCTATCTGGTCTTAAAATTTTGAAATTATTTAAAAGCAATCATCCATAACTCTTTTCCAGGGTTTCTAGATACTGATTCCCTCTTACTCAAATCTGACCTATCCTTTTTAATGTGATCATTATTTTTCTGCTGTCAATAATAGAAACAAAATAGAGGTTGGTTGACTCTTGACTTCTTTTGTATAAGTTTCCAAGTGCTAATTTACTCATATTTTTGAAAAACTTATAGTTGTGTATTAAAAATATTCAGGTCGTATTATCTGTGAACTAATATCTGTTATTGAATCTAAGAATATTTAATATCAGGAAGCTAACAATGTTCACAGTTTTGAGGAAACAAACTTGGAATGGAAGTAAAAAACTATAGCTTATTGGAATGGAAGTAAAAACTAGGCAATTTTGGTGTTATGCAATTTTAGAACCATGGGGTATGATGTTGTTTGTGTCATGATGTCAGGTGTGAGTGACCATCTCCCCTTTTTGTGGGGGGGGGGGGGGGAGCGCGAAGCATAGCCCGGGCGGGGCGGGGTGCCTGGGGGCGGTGGTGGGGTGGTATTGTGAGGGTTGCCCTGCGGGGGGCACCTGTGTAGGCGGGGGGAGGGGAAAGAGAGAGGAGGGGGGACTGCGGAGCGGGGGGGGGGGAGGGGCGGGGTGGTGGTGGGAGATGGGGATGGTGGCGGGATGGGTGCTGCCCTGTGCCAACCCATGCTTTTTAATTATACTGTAATTTAAAAAAGACTGCTTCAATTAGAAAATGAATGATTTTAGGCACACATTATCAGTTAGTTACTTATACTGTTATTTGAAAGTGATTCTGTTCTTCAATTCTTGCTTCTCAAATTGAACTTCTCTTAAGAACCAAAGGTGATGGTTCGAAAGATAGTTTCTCTTCCCTCTCTCTTAGAAATTCTATTACAGTAGTTTGGGGGATGAAAGTCAGCATCTATGTTTTTAACAAGCATTCCCGGTAATCTTTAGGCCATCTTTTGCTTAAGTTAAGTGATGAAATACATTTAGCAAACAATGCATGATCAATGATCCAAAAAACTTGGCTCTAGCTTTGTTTTGATATTTGTCAATGCGGTCCTACTGCACTAAAAATTGAGTTGAGATACTTCCATCGGTAGCTTCCCTCGGAAATGCTTCACATTTCCTTTCCTCCTCTGATGCCTGGGCCCTGCCACACTAACTCTCTCCCACCACCATGCACCAACTTTTCTATTCCCCATTGCAGTTTTCCCATTAGCCTGCTGGAATTTTCACTTTCCCCTGGGATATTCTCCCCTCGTGTGTCACTCTTTCTCAGTTTACAACTCCCATTCAATCCTTCTGTTTCTCTTTATTCTATGATTGACTCTCCCTGAGAAGCCATTTGCAATCCCCTATTATGAAGAATTCCCTATAAAAATAAATTATATTGTGCTGTGTTTGGAAGATAAACTTGATGGGGTAAACAGCTGTACACAGCAGCTCTGTGCAAACAAGTTTAAAGCAAAATCCAACCAGATGCTCAGTGTGAACCCTCTGAGAGCTGAGATCAGCTGTTGTACTATCCAACAGTTGCCCTACAGAAAGCAAGGCTTGCTGGGGAGATATGAAAGAATAGTATCGCCAGGTGATCAAAGCAAAGTAAAGAATCAAATGCGTCCTGCCCAGGAAAGGAAGATAATCTTTCTTTACTCACATGGGCATATTTTATCAGGAGCAACTGAAATGATTTTTTAGAAACTTCTGTTTGAAGAAGAACATTTATATTAGCATTGCAAAGCATATTGAAGCATGAATATTTCAATTTTTTTTCTAGAACAAAACACCAGAAGTTGAAGTAGAAATGAAAATCACCTTCCCTTTGGGAGGTTGTAGGCATGTATATGTATTTTTGATAAAACACCTTAAAATTCAGTTTGGAGATTCTTGTGTTTCACTTTCTTCCTATGTGTGTCTTTTTCTTCATATTTTTGAAAATAAAATTAATATGTATTTGATGAAAAAATCATAAATATCAAGAATTGACTTGAACGTGAATTGCTTTCTAGTACAAACACTTGTCCAAGTGTTTGATGAAAAGGGTTCAAACCCTTTTCATCATATTCTCAAGTGACCTCCAAATGCAGTTATATATACTATCAGTTGAACTACATTTGGAGGTCACTTATAGATATATATATATATATATATATATAGCCTCTCTCTACTATATATATATATATATAGGCTTAGTAAGTAAACTATATATATATATATATATATATATATATATAGGCTTAGTTTCCTTATGTGCTGCTAAGATAGCTTTTTTAAAAACTTTCTTAAAAATCTCCTACTTGTCCACCTTTTCTTGTGATCAAATAAAGTGAGCCTTTATCATTTCTTGAAAAAAATTCTTCATACACTAAAATGGTATGATATAACCCCTTATCCCTATTTTAAATACAACTCTGCCAATGCCTTTAATTTAATTTAACTAAGTCATTAATTCAGTTCCTCCCATCATTCAGCATTTGAGTAAGTTCCAGTTATATTGCTCCTAAACTTTGTCTCAGAATTATGTAAAATATGCAAAATGAGACTTAATAACTCAACGATAAAGTGAGATCATTATTAGTGCTATATTGATTATTATGTAATGCTATATTGATGCTAGTCTAAACTTAGGTTCAACTGTGATTTGGGAGGTATTTTATTATTTTGAAAATCTTGTCTATAATTTAGAATTTTCTTTTTAGAGGTGGAAATTTGGGCCACGAAGTAGTGCTTAGTCCCATTCCCGGCTCTGTCTTCAGGTGTGACACCTGACGGTGCTCCAGTGATGCTCTGTGATGTCAGGGATTTGAACCAGTTTGTCAGCATGCCAAGTAGACCCCTTGGTGTTTATAATATAGTTCCGGTCCCTCAACTTCATTTATTTATTTATTTATTTATTTATTTATTTATTCATTCATTTATTTATCCATCCATTCATTCATTTATTTATTAGTTATTTACTTATTTTGTTTGTTTATTATTTATTTATTTATTTATTGCTGTTTTGGGTCACACCTGGCAATGCTCAGGGGTTTCTCCTGGCTCTGCACTCAGGAATTACTCCTGGCGGTGCTCTGGGGACCATACGGGATGCCGGGGATCGAACACTGGCTGGCACAGGCTGGCCGCGCAAGGCAAATGCCCTATCCGGCTGGACTATCGCCTCCGGCCCTCTCAACTATATTTAATTAGCTATTTTTCTTCATAATAATGCTCATTATTTTGCCACACCTCTAACTAGACCATGATTTCTGTAGCTGGATATTGTCTCAAACTTTGAAGCATTGATATTATATCTATAAATCAGATTGCGTTTTGTTCAACTTTTTATACTCATGCATATTTCCATGAGTCCTGATTTAATCATCCCACATGCTCTTACTTTTCTATGTTCAAGCAATTGAAAGTAGAATTGTAGGCAGGGGAAACAGCTCAGGCCATAGAGCATCTGCGTAGAGTGTGTGATGTTCTGGGTTTAGTCCCCACGGTTTCATGGCCACAGTTGTGCTGGGCATAGCACCATAAAAACCACAAACTCATTTTCTAAAACTATTTCTTTAATTCTCATTAATTAATTCCCACCTTCCTCATTAGTATAGTTGGAGTATCCCCGCCTGTCATGCGGGAGACCGGGGTTTGATTCTCTGAAGGGGAGGTAACATTCTTTTGGGACCAGAGCGATAGCCCAGCGGGTAGGGCTTTTTGCCTTGCATGCGTGGCCTGTGCCGGCCTGGGTTCGATCTCCGCATCCCATATGGTCCCCAAGCACTGCCAGGAGTAATTCCTGAGTGCAGAGCCAGGAGTAACACCTGAGCATCTCCTGGTGTGACCCATAAAGCAAAAATAATAATAATAATAATAATAATAATAATAATAATAATTCCTTTCTTAAAGATGCAAGCATAAAGGACTCACATAGAAAGCACTTGGTTGAGGGTACTAATGTGCCAAACCTAGAACTGAGCATTAAATAGAGGCAAAAAGATACACATGACAACCCTTTAATGTATGTTCTGTAATCCATGGTCTGGATTGATTTTTGCCCCCCAAATCACATATTTTGCAAATCATAGGCACAAACATATGTATGTATATAAATATATACATATAGAACATATATACATTGTGTGTTTGTGTGACATCTTCATAATCCATTCATCAGTCCTTGGACATTTAGGGTTGATTCTGTATCTCTACTATTGTAGTAAGTGCTGCATTGAGTAATGGTAAGTGTATGTCTTTTGACTGAAAGTTTTTGGGGTGCTGCGGTTAGCTACCCCAAAGTGTAAATTTGGGGTCAAACCATAGCTTAATTGTAAGTTGAGAACTCTCCACTGTTTTGAAAATGCAGTGAGCCACACAACGTTCCCACCAGCAGATGTGGAGTGCTCATTTGCCACCACATCCCTGCCAACACTGATCCTTCCCACTATTTTTTGATATGTGCCATTCCCACTGAGTAATGACACATCATTGTCATCTTGATTTGATTTCATAATGATGAGTGACGATGAACACTTTTTCATGGGCCTGTTGGTTGTATCTGCCTGTCTTCCACCTAGAAGTGTCTATTGCCTTTCCTTTCCTCATTTTTTAAATAATTTTTTTATTTATTAAAGAACTGTGATTTACAAAGTAATTGATAGTTGAAGTTTAGGCATACAATACTGCAACACCTAACCCCACCACCAGTGTCAGCTTCCCTCCACCAGTGTTCCCATAGTCCTTCCACACCTCTAATCCCAACATCATTCCCTTGAGGCTGCCTGACAACCTGATAGACACATTACAAAGATCCATACAAGATCCAGTGGTTTCATTTTAGATCTCATGTTTTCAAGATTGCTGAGTCTAGGTTTTGGATACATGGTCAACCTACTCTCCCATATCACCAGTATAACTGAAGCCCTGATGCCTGTTCTCCCATCGCTTCTGTTCTCTTCTTCCCCTTTGATTTTTTTCTTTTCTTTTTCTTCTTGAAACACTGAGGTGTAAGGTAATCTATACATTGCCCCTAACTACAGTGCATTTCCTTAGCCAGTGTTCTGTATACCTTAGGTAAATGAGATCATTCTGCTTGTCTTTTTTTTTTTCCTGGCTTACTTTTACTCAACATATCTACCAGGTCCAACCATGTGGCATAAAAATGCAAGATATCATTGTTCCTTGGCGGCTTAGGAGTATTACATTGTATATACTTAACACATCTCCCTAATCCGCTCAGCTGACCTTCGGACTCGTATGCTGATTGCATATTTTAGTTATTGTCCTAAGTGTGGCAGTAAATAACGGTGTGCATATGTCCTTTCCAGAGAGTGTTTTATGTACTGTGGCAGATGCACAAAAGTGGAATTGCTGGGGCCTATTTTAAGTTTACTGTGTATTCTCCATACTGTTTTCCATGGGATTGTATCTGACAATATTCCCACCTGCAGTACTTGAGAGTTCTTTTTTCCACCACATCCCCAACCACACAGATTTGTCCTACTATTTTTGATATGTGCCATTCTCACAAGGTAGGATATGGTATATCACTGACTTGAACTTCTCTGATGATAAGTGATGCTGATCATTTTACCTGTACCTACTGGATATCTACTTGTAGTCTCTGAGACATAACTGTTTATTTCCTCTCCCCATTTTTTGATAGAATTTTGGAAATTTTTGGTTGATTTTTATCAGTATTTTATGTATCCATGGATACATCAAATATTTACCTACTGCGTTGAAATAAAAAAACTTTTTTTCCATTCTGTTGATCACTTGATCACTTGACATCCTGTTATTCATGATTTGCTCGAGCAGGCACCAGTAACATTTCCATTTGGCCCTATCATGTGCCAGTGTACCCAATGGCATCTGGTTGCTTCAGGAATACAAAGAGCCTCAAACTATTCGTGTCAGGGTCTTAACAAAGAAGTCTAACCATCTTGTAGGTGGGCAGCCACGTGATCTTTTGACATTCCGTTGGATCCAGTCAGTAACGACTCTAGCCCAGCGGTCCTCTCCAAATCGTATTACATGTCCAGCCCATCTGATTTTTTCATGCTTTGGCAAATGAGACAGCATCCCTGACTCTGGAACAGCAACTGAGGCCGGAGCTCCAGATTCCCTTCTTTCATTTGAGTGAGGGCATGATATTACAAGCATAGCTCTTTCGATTCCTCTCTGGGAGACCCGAATAGCATTCTCATCCTGCTTTCGTAGGGTCCGGTCTCTGAGGTATATGTTAATGAAGGGAGAACAGTGGAGTTGAAGAGATGTGCTCGGAGCCAGAGGTTCTTTGCCTTTTTAGCTATTTCTTTGATGTTTTTGAAGGCATTCCATGCCACTCTCTTTCCTCCTGCGCAGCTCAGGTTTTAGGTCGTTCATCATATTGACTTCTCACCCCTAGGTACACATAACTGCTGCATTCAGAGATATTTGTTCCATCAAGAGTGAATGGGGCCTCTGGAACTAGTTCATTTTTCATGAACATAGTTTTGCTGAGATTCAGCTGTAGACCTATCTTTCCACATTCTCGGTCAAAGTCAGCCAGCATTTGTGCTGCTTGGCTAATGTTTGGTGTTAGTAGAATGATGTCATCAGCGAAGCAGAGGTGGTGTAGTTGCCGACCATCTATCTTCACTCCCGTTCCTTCCCATTCTAATTATCTCATGATGTTCTCAAGAATGGCGCTGAAGAGTTTTGGTGAAATGGTATCACCCCTGCCGAACCCCTCTTTTGACATTGATGATTACTTCTTTGTAGAATGGTGAGATCCTGGTGGTGAATCTGTAATACAGCACATGAAGTATCTTGATGTATTGGGTTTGGATGCTCTGTTTGGCTAGGGCTTCTATGACCGCTTCAGTTAGCGTTTCATTCTGTTAACATTTACTTTTAGCCTCTTTCAGCCTATCTTTTAATTTTTACTTTTAGTCTGTCTTTTACTTTTAGCACATGTTTCTTTTGCATGCAGAATCTCTTTATTTTTCTGTAGTCTTGTTTGTTTCTTTGTTTCTTTTTTATTGTGTTGCCTTTTCCATTGGTTTCAGATCATTTAAGGTACAAATCTTGAAGTGTTCTACCCATATTTTCCTCTATGTATGTTATTATTTCTGGTTGGACCTCAAGGTCTGCTATGCATATAATTTACTTGTGTATGAGGTATAAGATATGGATCCAGCTTTAATTCCTGACACTTAGCTATCCAGATTTTTCAGCACTATTTGTTGCAGAGGTTAACTTTGCTCCATATTATGTTCTCAGCTCCCTTATCTAAAGTTAACAGTCCATATATGTGTGAGGTTTTGTCATTGGATATTCTATATTGACCCATTGATCAGAAGACTTAGCTTTGATTCCAGTACCATGCAGTTTTGATCACTATTTCTTCATAATATAGCTCAAATTTGCATGGTGTAAGAAAAAAGGGACAATTCTTAGATCAGCAAAATGGAATTGAGCACCCTTAGTCAAACCCTAAGATATAAGGATATAAAATTTTTTTTTCAAGATATGCTAGAAACATGGAGTGGAGCAAGAAAACCTTTTCTTACAAATGTTTCAGGGAAATCAGTAGTTTAAAAAAAAACTAAACTGTAGACTCAGACAGTTTCTAAGAAAAAGGCAGCCCTAAAAGTAAATATATGAAATATCTTGTATTTCATAGAAAAAAAATGTCATCTAAAGTGCTTTAGTGAGTTGACAAAGAACTGTAGGTAGCTTATGAGTTGCTAAATTGCCTCAAAACCATGGCAACACAGAAGAGTAATAGAAGCTGGAGCAGAAAGGCCATGAACCCACTGCAGTGAAACAGGACCTGTCTGTCCTTTTTTGCTGAGTAGGGGTGTTCGGTTAGAAAAGTGAAGGAGAGGACAACGTACTCCGAGTAGTTACTGATTAGAAATCGTCATGGGTGAGTTATTAATAGGTTTACCGATGATCAATATGTACACAAGCTTTCCCAAATATGCAAATGTACTCTCAAAAGTTGATATAGTCAATCTCTAGTTAATCTAGTTCATTTTGTGATTTTTTGCATGCTATTTTAGAAAATCAAGCAGATTGATGCAATTTCAATTTCTAAGTAAACCGACTTAGTCATATAATTTTGTCATCTGTTCCTCTTACAAATGTCTCAAAGTGATTTCTAAGAATGTGTGTCTTCAAATAGAGGCCCAGGTGGTTTCCAGGAAATGGAAACATTGAGGGACTCTGGGTATAGAGTCATGTTTAATGTTGGGGAAAAACTGACAGTTTATTCCTGTGGGGAAAATGCCTGGGGGAAGCACTTGTATATGCTTTCTTTCTCCCTTGAGCATAAATGCTCATGAATCAGAAATTAAAATTGCTCAGGGATTCTTTCATACAGTGTTTGTCAAATGAAGAAAGACAGGTACTTGCTGTATGATTAGTGGGTAGTGAGGCCAGAGTACCCATGAGAAGAAACATGCTTCCTTTCATTTATATTTCAGCTAGAGGAAGCCTCAGGGCCAGAGCCAGAATGGAGACTACAATATAAAAGTGCCCCGTGAGCTGTTTGCGCTCTGCTCTGGAAATATTACTGCAGGATGACTGTTGAGATTATACTTAAATTTTACAATAGAAGAGCAGGCTTAATATTAATTTATATTTCATCAGTGAGATTCGATTTTTATCTTTTACAACTGTATACTTCCAAGCTGCTTAAAGTACTTAAAAGTGACTTAAACTTTAAAGTGAACTAATTAGCACTTCAAAATGAATTAGTTCAATTACAAGATAAATATAAACAGCTGTAATATAATAAATGTCAGTGCATATTATGTCAATAATGTCCATAGTATTCAAAGTCTTGTCCAGCACACAAACAGACATACCAGACTAAAGAATTCAGTGGAAGGGGCATGCTTCTTGTTCCTTGGAAAGAAGTATTTATGCTTTTATTTAATAGAAAGTAGTGAATAGCTATTATACTCTGAATATATGTATAGGATTTTGGTACACAAATAGAGGGATAACACCTTCACAGAGCTTAAATTTTAGTGAAGAACTATAATTCTATAAATAAACTGAAACATCACTCTCATTCTCTCTCTCTCTCAGAGTGAATAGATAGCAGTATCAATTTTGCTATTTCTTAGCACCTAAAGAATATATTGTAAATGAGATAATTTGCAAAACTGAAGTATGAATTATTCAAGTGAAGTTTGGGAGGAATATTTAAGAAAACTCATGTATGATGGATTAACAAGAGACAGTTTATTCTTTTTTAGAATCTTATAGAAATATATCCTGGCTATGTGAAGAACAGGTAGGAAAATGAGAGTAAGAGAATATTGGAGAGTAAAGTCAAAGGAAAGCATATGTCAGTACAAAACTACTTGGGGAAATAGTGAAGGAACTTGGACATTGCCTTAGAAGCATTTTGTGCTGAGTCTACCACTTTCTAATAATTCAGGTGATATTATATAGCATTATTATTTTTACTGTGTACTCTATTCAAAGATAAAATCAGTTAAAATAATATCTGCCATGCATTGTGTCAGAATTTGCTCTCAGGGCTTCTGACAGCAAATGCATGAGGACTTTCTGTAGTAGATTATACCACTTTGCACTTAAGAGTATATTGAACTATACGTGATTTCCCATTAAAGATCCCTTATATACGAAATGTGGTTCTATTTGTACTTTTGATTTTATCTAAAAATGATTAGAATATTTAGATAAGAAAGAATTAAGGGCATATAGCATTTTTCAGGTACGTAAAATATTGTTATTTTGAGAGAGATTATTTCTATTTTGGAGGGCATATTTAGGATATATAACTCAAATTTAAAAGCAAGTCATTTTTGGTTCAAATTAAATATTAATGATTTTTTTATTTCCCTGGGGGATAGCACATCTGACAGTGCCTTGTGCTTACTCTTGACTCTGTGCTCAGGAATCACTGCTGGTGAAACTAGAGGAATATTTGTAGTGCCAGAGAGTAAACCTGTGTTGGTCACATGCAAGACTTGCTCTATTCTTTCTGTGTCCCCAGATTTTAAGGATAACCACTTTATCACTTGACATTCCGTTATTCGTCAGTTTGTTCCAGTGGGTATAAGTAACATTTCTACTTGACCCTATCATGTGCCAGTGTAGCCCAATGGCATCTGCTTGCTTCAGGAATAGGAAGAGCCTCAAACCTTTCATTCACGGTCTTGACGAAGAAGTCTGACCATCTTGTAGGTGGGTGTCCTCGTGATCTTTTGACATCCCGTGGGATCCAGTCGGTAATGGCTCTAGTCCAGTGGTCGTCTCCAAATCACATTACATGTCCAGCCCGTCTCATTTTCGACACCTTGGCAAACGAGACTGTGTCTCTGACTCTGGATTGTCGAAGGAGGTCAGAAATCCAGATTCCTTCTCTCACTTGAGTAAAATGTCATATTCCAAGCATAGCTCTTTCGATTCCTCTTTGGGAGACACGAATACCGTTCTCATCCTGCTTTCATAGGGCCCAGGTCTCTGAGGCATATGTTAATGCAGGGAGAATGGTGGAGTCAGAGAGATGTTCCCAGAGCAGGATGTTCTTTGTCCTTTTAGCTATTTCTTCGATGCTCTTGAAAGCATTCCATGCCACTCTCTTCCTCCTGCGCAGCTCAGGTTTTAGGTCATTCATCATGTTGAATTCTCACCCTAGGTACACATAACTGCTGCATTCAGAGATGTTTGTTCCATTGAGAGTGAATGGGGCCTCTGGAACTAGTTCATATTTCATGAACATAGTTTTGTTCAGATTCAGCTGTAGACCTATCTTTCCACATTCTTGGCCAAAGTCAGCCAGCATTTGTGCTGCTTGGCTAATGTTTGGTGTTATTAGAACGATGTCATCAGCGAAGCGGAGGTGGTGTAGTTGCAAGGATGGAAGTGATGTGGAATACATAACCCTTGGCTCTCTCCCTAGATCACCATCTTTACTTTTTAAGCCAATGATGTAAGAATGTTCAATAATTATTTTCAAATTAGGTTCAGGATTTTTTTTGGTGTGGGTCGTAAATATGTCCCAATGTATTAATTTCTCTACTACTTTTAAAATCTTTAAAAGAGAAAGAAGAATGTAGGGTTGTGGAATAAGGTAGTCCTAGGTGAAAGACAAACTTTTGAGAAAAAGATGAGAACTGAGGCATAATGACAAAAGTATCTCAGGGACATGAAAAACCAAAAGGTAAGTTAATAAAAACATGGTGTAGAGAAATATGTTGTAGAATCAGTGAAGAAGAAACATGGATTTGTACGTTCATATTTGTTACTTAATAAATGTTGGCAGTTTAGATGAATTATCTGTTAAGAATGTTTTTGGATTCTGCTTCTGTTGTATCCTTATGCCTTAGTATTATTCTCGATATTCCCAGTGTTGTAGACGTAAAATTGCATTGGGCTACCAAAAGACTACTCAAAGTGAGAAAAACCATGAAAAGCATAAAACTTATAGGTAAATTAATTTTGTCTTCCTGTAATATTTTCTAACTCTAGTACTCAATGATTCCTGTTAAATATTCATTTTTTTTTAGGAAAAATCTGTTTTATAATGCAATTATTCAGCTAGAATCTTTTTTTTTTTTGAAACTGTTCATTAAGAGATTTTTGAGTTTGTTTGTTATTGGAGGTGACTGCCCAGGTAGGGCAAGACTGAGCAAAGTCTGCATGAGTCAGTTTGTCTCAAGCATGGACGTGAGTCCTTCGGATTCATAGTTCCTTTGGAGTGTGACGATCTTCAGCATGTACCACAGAGACTGTACTTAATCTGCAGAGCATGTGACCTTGTCACATTTTTTATAGGTTACCTCAACCTCAACTCAAAATAACCTCAACTCCTAAGTTTCTTTATCTTTAATCTCAAATCACCACCTAAATTCTAAAATCATAAATTTTTATTTTAAAAGCAATTAAAATTGTGTTTGCTAAAAAGAGGGTGATATTTTAATAGTTCACTTTCTGAGTTTGGAGTGATATAGTACAGTGGGTAGGGCGTTTCCTTGCAAGCAGCCTACCTGGGTTTGATTCCTGACATACAGTGTGGTCCCCTGAACAATGCCAGGAGTATTTCCTGAGTGCAGTCAGGAGTAATCCTTGAGCATTACTCCTGGTGTTACTCACCAAAACAGCAAAAAAAAAAAAAAATCACTTTCAATAGTTTATTCATAGAAGCCATAAAGAGTACAAGAAAAGTGTAAATAAACTGAGGAAATCAGTTACCTCCAAATTTAGGAGAAGCCATCGTTCTCAGGCTAAGGAGGGTTCTAGTTTTTCCCAAGGAAAGGAAAATTACTACAAGCATCTATAGTCCAACCAGCCCAGATTTAGATGCTTTTTCTTTCTCTAAATAAAGAATAATTTCTAGTTAAGACAATAAAATAAGATAGTTTATAGAAGGAAAATACTAATTTGAAGGAATAAAATATAAAAATTAAAGGCAGTTAGTGACCTAAGGAAGGATATATTCAATTCCGTGTTGTAATTCTCAAAAGTAAAGAAAAGATGGGACACCTGAGTTGGGGTGTAGAAGACCCCAGAGTGGAGCATACAGGGTATTGCTCTTAGAAGCAGGTTTACACATTTCCCAAGTTGCCTTGGCCTGGGTAGTTCCGTGAAGGTAAATTTCTCCTTCTACTGCTTCTCAAAGAAAAAGATTTTGAGTTCTAGTAATCTTCTGCATTGAGAAAATAATGGTGGGGAAAATAATCATGTTGATTATTTTCAACATGCAATTTAGTTTACAGAGCATTCTAGTTTACTCACAAACACACACACATTTTGGTTACATGTGATACAAGCTAGTTCAAATGCCCACATGTTTTACTCTCTGTGTCCATTTTGTTTCACTAAAATGAAATGGTTTATTTAGAAAACTAAGAGCTTTATTAATATACCCTATATAGATTGCATATCCTTGTGCCCTTTATATTCTAAGTTTATATCTCCACAGAATGATCCCTTACTTCTAATATTATGAGTGAGAGGAAAATAAAATTTAGAACTTTTTTCAGAGTGCCTGGATTCAAATTCCATCTCCATCAAGTATGTGATTATGGACAAGTTACATCTTAGAAACTTTCTGAGTTTCATTTCTAAATGTCAAATTAGAATTAAAGTAGTATTTGATGACTTCATATCCATTAAGTGCTCAGAATAGAGACAGACCAACAGTAAGCATTGGCTGAAATAGTAACAATTATTATTATACATTTTAAATGTCAATTTGGATGTCAACAATGACTGTGACCTCTAACAATATTTATCATGAATTGTATCGTGAAACAAAATAATTTTCAATCTATGATGCTATATACTCTATGAGATACCCAGCAACAAAAACAGATTAACAAGGGAAAATAGAAATTTATTAACCTATTTCTTTCATATATTCTGAACTTCCAACACCTGTGTCTCAAAGAAAGTCAATCTAAGGGAAGGACTTTATTTGCTGTAGCAAATATAGGCAAGAGAGATAGCCAAATCCTAAATCGAAGACTCCTTAGATTCCCTGGAAGTGTCTTGTTAACATGATATAAAGATATTCAAATTCATTATCAACCAATTTGGGGGTTGATATGGGAGTCAGCTGTCGTTAGCCACAGATACAGGATTCAGTTTCATCAAAATTAGAGGTGTTTTAAAAGTTGCTGACATTGAGTTCACCCATTCTCTTCTCTTTCGTTCAGAATGTTTCAGATCACTGAATTCTAGCTTTCTCACCAAGCGAAGAAGGTGGCTTGGGTGAACTGTGTGAGGCAGGTACTCTGATTTCATGATTTGAGTGAAATACTCTGATTTCATGGTCTTGATCACCTAAGGAAATGTAGGACAATGTCTACCTCAATGACTTGTGTGGTACAGATGTTGGCATTCCACCAGCCCCATTAAGCTGCCATAAAGCTGTGCCTGAAATCCACTTGACTCACACAACATAGGATCAGGCTTGCCCACCTGAACTCTCAGAGACTCGTGAACCCAAATTGGAATGAGAAGTTTCTCTTTGCAGGAAAAGGAAAGGGTGTGACCCAAACCTTTGCAGGTTAGGTCAATCCTAACCTGCCCCTTCTCACATTTCCAAATCTGTCATCCTTCCTCACTGACAATAATGTAGGAGGAGAAAAATAGTGATGTGAAATCTTTATTGAGAAAACACATGTGTGAGAGAAAATTATGCATTTAAAGAAAGATTGAAATTTCTCCAGGATGGAGCAAGTGAGGATGCAGCAAGTGAAGCCATACATAAGGTAAGACATAGGTTGAGACCAAGATGGAGAATGTGTACCCCTGGAGATGGTGGGATAGCAGAAGTCTTGATGGGGAAGAGCTTTGGATTCTTTTTGTTTTCTTTTGCTTTTTGGGTCACACCTGGCAATGCTCAGGGATTACTCCTGTCTCTGCATTCAGGAATTAATCTGGTGTGCTCAGGGGACCATATGGGATGCCAGGGATTGAACCTGGGTTGACCGTGTGCAAGGCAAACGCTCTACAAGTTGGACTATTGCTCCAGACCAAGCTTTGGATTCTCAATGGCCTTTTTTGTATACTTATCAGGGCCATTTTTTTCTCTTTGATCTTCTCCTTTACTGATGGGATCTACCATGCTCCTTCAGTGTCAGCATTTGGGTGATACTTTCTTATCTCCAGAATACTTTGAAAATGGTGACTTGATAACTTCTTGAAATCATATCTTGGCTTTATTATGTCCCTTAAAAAAGTCATTTACATAAGTCTGCCTGTCTACCTTCCAGCCACCAGAGCTATACCTTCCCTCCCCACAAAGACTCAGAAGAGGGGGAGACAGTCTGTCTTTCATAAGGTATATTTTGTAGTTTAACAATTTAGGCATCATGTTCTCTGGGCAAACAAACAGTTTGACAGTGATTCTTATGCAGGCACTAAGGGTAGTGAATCATGAAGGTGAGAAAAATTTTTTTTAGGTGTCTGGAACTCTGACATCGGGAGATAACTTGGGGAACATAAAAACTAATACTAAGAGGTATTTAGAATTTAAGGTTAAATAGATTCTTCAGTTAAAAGGAAAAGAGAGGAGACAATAGGGGAGACTAATAATAGGCAGATAAGAAGCACAAATACAACACATCAGACGTTAGACTGCGCATATTCAGTGCCTTCTCCACAGATCAATTTCTTATAATTTGGTTGCCTTTCTCTTTATGGTGCAGTAACAGATTACAAATGGAAGTTTTCTTTACAAACATAAGTGTTTGTTCCTTCCCTATTTCTAGAACTGTTCTTATGCCTAATGTCTTTTATTATTATTATTATTATTATTATTACTGCTACTACTACTATTATTATTTGTTTTTTTGGGTCACACCTGGCGATGCTCAGGGGTTACTCCTGGCTCTGCACTCAAGAATAACTCCTGGCAGTGCTCGGGGTAACCATATGATTTGCCGGGGATCGAACTCGGGTCGGCTGCGTGCAAGGCAAATGCCCTACCCACTGGACTATCGCTTCGATCCCTCCTAATGTCTTTTAAAATAATTCTCATGGTGAGTCATATTTGGGGTGGGGAGCTGACATGTTGTGCCACCTTACAAAAATGATGCATTGAAGAAATATTACATAACCCAGATCCCTCTCTAATACTTACACATGGCTAGAAACATACCCTTGAAAGAAGGCAGAAACCCCACTTTCCCAACCAGGGCAGGCCTACTCATGGAAAATTACCAATTTAGGGCCTGAGTGTCCTTTTCATCTTGAAGTAACCTTTTTGTTATCTACAAAAGGCCCAGAACAAATTCATGTTAGAGGTTATGAGACCCCCGCCCAGAACCTACTATCTGGCCTGAATTGCCTGGATTGCATTCCTGCACGTACGCATAGCCGTTGCTGACCCATGATCCCACACGTGTATCTAGCCACACCAAATATAGAAAGAAGTATTAAGAATGATCTGATTGGTGGGAGATGGTTACTTGGTACAAAGTGATTGGCTGCCTGCGCCGCAGACCTTGATATAATATTTTAAATCTATGTGCGGGCTTTTCTGTAGCGGCGGGAACTATCTCTTAAAAGATCCTCCCTGGAAGGGCTCGGGGCTCTTAGCCACTGACCGCTTGGGGTCATGCTATGGGCCGAGTATACTCTCTTATTAATAAAACCTTTGCTTTTGCATAGGACCCAGTCTCTCAGAGTTTTCCTTGATAGGTGCGGCGTTCTGAGGCTCCCAGTCAGTCACCCCATAGGGTGGTCAACTCTTTCACCCTGAAGGTTAAGTCCAGTAACATATTATCAAAATGTGAATATATTTCTGGATTTTCAATTTGGGCACACAGTAAATTGCCATTTTTCCTTATTCTATTTACCTCAAGCTGATTGAGGTTTTCCCCCCCATCTTTGGCTTATTTTGTCCAATTTTCTATCCAAGGACAGTTTTCACCTTATTCATTGAGTGGCATGGAAGAGCCATGTAGGCTGGAAATTGATATTGACAACCTGCCCAAATGATTACTGTAAATCCAAAAGAGCAACTAATTTCCAATTTCTCAAACCTCCAAATACTAGGTGGCTGAGACTTATCACACAGAAAGAAAAGAAAAACTTTGATAAGTTAGCAGCCAAATAGAGATCCTCTGTGGGGGGTGGGGGGGTCAGGTTCTAAAATATATGATTTAATTTGTGAAAGATCTTAGTCTGCTAAATTCATGGAATCTTCTTAAAATGGTGAACTGTATGACACGACATTTAACATATAAATGATCACTGGCTATGGAAATGACTGTTCCTCTATTTGTGCACAATCTGCAGAACACAGTGTGACTCAGATGCTCAATCATGGCTTGAGATGCCTTCCCTATAGTGTAAACTCACTGGATACTGGAAAGATATGGTTGAAAATTTAAGGTGGAAATAATCTCAGGCATCACGTATGAAAACCTCTTTGTTTGACAAAAGAGGAAACTGAGGCCATGAAGAGATGGTTTGGCTAATTGGGAGAATCTAAGTCTCTATAATTCAGCATACATTGGAGCCCTTCCTATTAGGTATAGATTATAAGCATGTTTCTCCCTGTTTGAGTTTTGCAAGTGGGCACTCCTTAACTCTTTGTCAGCTTTATTAAGCTGGGCTAACTTCCTAGGGCTAAACATACAACCATTTTTCATTTTCTTGGCAATCTGTTCTATTAAATTTGCATATTCAAATATGCAGCATTTATGTCTGATCTCTAAAAGAAAACTCACTTAATTCCTAGTAGGATTATTCTCTAGTTTTCTCTTTAGCTGGGGACATAGATTTGAATAACAACTGAGACAGAAAGCAGAAGTTAGACTGTGCTTTCATAAATGAAATTAGCAAGTTTCTACAATTTAAAGGTTCTATTTGTAATTCTAAAAACCTTTTCCTTTTCTCCTTGCTTAGCTTCAGGCATGAATAAAAAGTGTTGGGGAGGGGTAATTGTTTGCTTTTCTTCCTCTTAATGGGTAAGAGATAACTAAATGCTGAATTTACAAAATACTTTGCTGTTTCTGGATTTTATGCATAAGTACAAGATGAATATCATGGCTTGGATCTTAACTGAGTAATATCTGCAAAGTCACTTTGCTGTATATATGAAAAATCTACATTGTTTAACTTGACAATCTTCTCAAATGATATCCACAAGTATTTAGCATTAAAAAGCTCAGTTTAGAATTTGAATTGCTAATGTTGAGTTTCCAATTCAAGGTTCTACAATCCAAAACAGGCTTGAAAAGGGAAAACAAAAAGAACAAGCATAATTGAAGGGAAACAGTAGCTTTGGCTCCCATTTGGTTAAGTTGCTTGCAGGCAACCTAAGGGGTCTTCACTCTGTGTGACTTCCAATTGCCTTACATTCTATCATGCTCTGGGGCGGAACATCCTAAACAAAATATTGATGTTATTGCTATCCAAGCTGAAAGATTAAAAACAGAAAAAAGGGCACACTAAATTAAGCAAAGTTTTAACTTGTATTTTACTCCCGAAGAATCCAGCCAGTTTCCTATACACATTCACTGCATTCACTGTGATTGTCAACTTTGACTTTCATCCTCGTTTCTTCTTGAAATGCAAGTCAGGGATAAAACCATTGACTTGTGCAGAGTTGTATTTTTTTAAAAATACAAATTTTGAAAAGTTTTTGTGAGTCCTTTATTTTTCTCCTTCTATTTTGATCACCGACTCACCCTGCAGCAGTCCTTTTCAAGGCCAGACCAGGTATGCTGATCCAGAGATTCACACATGGGGCAGAGCTGCTACTTGTTCTCCCTGTGCTCAGCTGATCACGAAGCATCCGGGAGGGATGGAGGGTTCTATGATCTAGCCTTGGCCCGCCAACCCAGCAGAGCCTGGCAAGAAGCCAGAGGAACCCCCACAACATGAGGGCCACCATTTTCCACATCCAGACTCCCCTGTTCTCAGAGCTCCACCCAGCAGAAGAGCTAGCTGATCTCCTGCAAGCAGCATGTAGTTCATCAATAAATGCTTGAGTTTTGAGGTGACTACAAGAGTATTCCACCCACACGGCAGATCCTGGCAAGCTACCCATGTCATATTTGATATGCCAAATACCAGTAACAATTATAGACCTGATTCTGAATGGTTTGAGGCTCTTTATGTTTCTGGAGCAGGCAGATGCCCTTCGGCTACCTCACTTGTTACAGGACGTATTGAGATGCTACTGGTCCTGCTCTAGTAAATCAATGACCTATGGGAAGACAGTGATTTTGATCTTATTTCTGAGGACATATATGTTTCCTAGAATTTTACCTTGAGAAAGAGGATCTTGAATTAAGTTTACTGTTCATCAGTCTAAGTGTAATTTTTTTTTTTTGCATTTTGGGTCACATCTGGTGACACTGAGGGGTTACTCCTGGCTCAGCACTCAGGAATTACTCCTGGCAGTGCTCGGGGACCATATGGGATGCCAGGGATTGAACCTGGGCCAGCACAGGCCAGCCGCGTGCAAGGCAAACACCCTACGGCTGGGCTATCGCTCCGGCCCCCTATTGTTCATCGGTGTAAGGGTAATTAAGATGTTTTAAATAATTGATTATCTTCACAAAATTCCTCATTGAAAATCAGACTAGGAATTCTGTAGCTGGTTATAATGGAAATAAATGTATTTGTGAATGTTATTCTATGGAATAAATTATTGCTAAATGTAAAGTCTATTGTAAAATCATGGATAGCAAATTTACAAGAGAGATAAAATTCACATATGAATCTTATTTTGTTGTATTTTTATTGATGTTTAAAGTATATTTTTTTTAAAAGTAAAACCTTAACTCTTAGAGGTATAAAATTAATGTGTCAAAATTTTTATTCAACATTAATAATAAATTGTTGCTTAAATGTATATATGACAAGCCACATGTGAGAGAGATGGGAGAGAGGGAGGGAGAGAGACAGAGAGAAGAAGAGAGAGAAAGAAGGAGGGAAGGTGGAAGAAGATGAAGAAGAAAAAAAATTGCCTGCTATAAAGGCAGGCTGGAAGAGGGGAGGGAATCTGGGGACATTGGTGGTGGGAAATGTGCACTGGTGGAGGGATGGGGTGCTGCAACATTTTATGACCAACCCAATCATGAACAGCTTTGTAAATGTATATCTCACCGTGCTTAATAAAAAAAGATTGAATATGTTTAGTTTAGATTATCTGGAGAAAATTATATTGCTCTGAGCAGGCACCAGTAATATCTCCATATGTCCTGTCTCATGCTAGTAGAGCCCAAGGGCATCTGCTTGCTCCAGGAACATAAAGAGCCTCAGACAATTATATTAGGTCATGGGAATGACCTAATAGAATTGTTACTGGTATTTGGCATATCAAATACGACATGGGAAGCTTGCCAGGCTTGCCGTGTGGGTGGCATTCTCTTGTAGTCACCTCTAAATATAGCATTTATGTGTTTAGTTTAGATTATCTGGAGAAAACTATAGAAATATATATATATGTATCACAAATATATGCATATCTGTATTCCTATGTAATAATAAATGCTCACATTTCCCCCGATAATAAAAATAGTTTTTTTTTTGAGAGCTGGAAATATTGAACTAACTTTCTATAACTGAAATAAAATATAAGCACTGTATGGGTGAAAATATGCTTTCAGAGTCTAAGATTTCAGGCTGCCTGAAGGAAGAAGCTGATAGCACATACTCCATAGCTGCTTTCCTTCCCTGTCATGCAAAGTTGAGCCTATATACCACTGTAACAAATAGGCATACTCATTAGAGGAAAAATTTACATTTAAAGAAACAATTAAAAGACAAAACATTTCTATTTTGAGATAATAATTCTCAACATCGTGGCAGAATATGAAAAAAGAAAATGCATTTTGAACTTTAAGAACCTTACCTGAGGCAGGAACCATTCTAAGTGTGAGAAAATGCAAATTAAGAAATAACAATTCCTCTTATATCTTGATTTTATGGACTTTTGTAGGGAGTTTAAAAGGTGTTTGATGGGTTTATCTTAAAGGCTGTCTCAGCAAGGGGCTAGGATATAGAAGGGTGTGTTATATGTGAGAAACCTCAGCTGGCACAGACAGACAGAGACAAGTAAAAGGGAAGGCATCACTTCTATCACTTGTCTTCCTGAGGTTCATCGATTTGCTCCAGTGGGCACCAGTAGCATCTCCATACTTGCTGTCCATGCTAGTGTAGCCTAAGGGCATCTGCTCACTCCAGGAACATGAAGAGCCTCAAACCATAACCTTTAGGATATGGCAATGAGGTCTATAATTGTTAATGGTTTTTGGCATATCAAATACGACTGGGCAGCTTGCCAGGCTCTGCCGTGTGGGTGGAATACTCTCGGTAGTTGGCTTTCATCTCATGCATTTACGCGCAATGGGGAGAGATCAGCTTTTCTCTTGGGTGGAGCTCTGACTAAGGCATAGGATAAGTTTATATGCATGTGCTCCAGAGTGGACCCTACTGGCCTCTGTTGAAGCTGTGGTAGATCCCTGAGAGAGACTGAGCTGGATTCTTAAACTGTCTTGAGCGAAAAGGGAACCAAGACTAGTTGAATTTGTGCACTTGCTCCTGGCTCCTACCATCTGTATAGGGGGTCCATGCACAGTACGTGGTCTGGTAGGTTCTTGGTGCCAGGTCAGCCATGAGTCCTGTCTTCTGTGCTGGGGGCAAGGCAATTTCTGATTCCAAAATGTTGCTGTCTCATTGGCCCATCACCATTTGATCTGCTGGAATTTTACAGTGTGTACTACTACTAGGGCTATTGAAGCTGCTCTGAGCAGCTCCATTTTAGCTGTCTCTGTTTCCAAATTTTAAACATCGTACAAAACCTCTAGGCTCTTTCTGATGAAGGGAAGTTAGAAATTTTCCATGAACATAAATTCTGCCCCAGAGTAACACCAAATGGCATACGAAATGCAGAGAAAAACAAAGGACCTCAACCAGCCACCCCACTCTGGAGGCTCATTGTATTCTCTGTAACATTCTAGTAAGTTGATAAGGAATACAAATACCCAGTTTTTCTATGAAAAAACTGGCAAAATGAATTATATTTAACTTACTCCTATTCTGTTGGGGGGCGCGCGGGGGTCCCCAACAGTGCTGGGGAAGTGAGTTCCCTTCTACCTCCGGAGCCAGTGGGGAATGGATGAGGACTCAGGAATCCGATGCAGTTTTAAAAGGACTTAACTATCACAGGTTCCAATATACAATCCAAGAGCAGGGAAAACCTCCGGACTCTGGGTTCCCAGTTGGGTCCCAGCCAGGTGTAGGCCAAGATGGCTGCCACCACATGTTGAGGCCCAACAGAGAATGGAGAGGACAGAGAAGCAAAATGCCAAGGGAAGACGAAATGGCAAAAGGGGGGAGAGGCTCTTCTTCTTGCAGCTTATTTTATAGCTAGAAATCCGCCCAAACTCCCCAGCCCAGCCCATTCTGGGCTGGGCTATCTAGAGATGAAAACAGGAAAATAGCTCTATAGAAATGCTAGCAACTTCAGGAGGCCTTCTTGCTGTTTACAAGGACCCAGAGCTAATTCAAAGCCTCCTAGCAGAGCTGGGAGGAGCTGTAAGCTAAATGTAACTTTCCCTGACATGGAGGGTCAAATGCCCTCAGGTAATTTCTCAAATGCCCTCAGGTAATTTTTTATATGCTAATGGTTTGAGCCAAGATCTGCCTGGAAAAGCCTTTATAGGTTAGAGAAGGGGTTTTCTGAGATGGCATGTCTCCTGTACCAAAGACTAACTACTAATGCCAGTTAAATATTTCTCCAAGCCTTCACAAGAGTCTCTCCTCTACTTCACGGCAGTTTTGTATTTTAGTTGCCTTTGAGTTATCAGGGGAGCCATGCTTGCTTGCTTGGAGGCAAACAGCATTTCTCTCTGGTCTAATTACTTAGAGATCCAACGTGGCCAGGCAAATATGCTGGTAAGATCTAGCTAGTCCCACGATGATTGTGGTAGCATGAGAGAATATTTATACCAGCTAGTACAGAATACATGGTCAGATAAAGTGCCACATTTAGACTACGCCCTTATCTATGAAGTGATTTGCAGGAGGCAATTCAGAGTAGATGCAGAGGCACTTAGAGGAGTCCTGCAACACTATTCTAAGTATT
>JAJIBD010024675.1:35000-133239 GCA_021461705.1 Cryptotis parvus | reverse complement strand
GCAGGGAAGCAAGTTCCTTCTACCTCCGCAACGGAATGGATGAAGACTCAAGAATCGGTGTCTACGTTTTAAAGGGCTTTACATCACAGGTTCCAACATACAACTCAAGAAAGGAAAACCTCACTTTGGGTTCCCAGCAAGGGCCCAGCCAGGTAGCTAAGGGTCTGCCACCACGTGTTGAGGCCCAATAGAGAAAATGGAGGACGGAGAAGCAAAACACCAAGGAAAGCAGAAAATGGCAAAAAGGGCAAAAGAGGTTCTTTCTTCTTTGCAGTTTATTTTATATCTAGGAATCTGCCCGTTACTCCCAGCACTAGCCCATTCTTGGCCAGCCTTTCTAGAGATGAAAACAGGAAAACAGCTCCATAGAATGTAGCAACTTCAGGAGACCATCTGGTTGTTTACAAGGACCCAGAGCTAATTAAAGGCTTCTAGCAGAACTGGGAGAAGCTACAAGCCAAACTAAAATTTCCCTGAGGAAGGATCAAATGCCCTCTCAAGGTAATTTCTCCCAACCTCACCTAATATCTTGAGGCAAGATCTGCCTGGAATTGCCTTTATGGTAGAGTGAAAGGGGTTTCTGAGATGGCATTCTGCTGTATTACTTAAAGACTACTACTAATGCTAAGTTATTATTCTCCCAAGCCCCTTCACAAAGTCTTGTCTACTTAAGTAGTTTTGTATTTTAGTTGCCTTTGAGTTTAGCAGGGAGCCATGCTTGCTTGTTGGAGGCAAACAGCATATCTCTCTGGTCTAATTACTTAGAGATCAAACGTGGCCAGGCAAGTATTCTGGTGATCTTAGCTAGTCCCATGATGCTTTTGGTAGCATGAGAGAATATTTATACCAGCCAAAGTACAGAATACATGTTCAGATAAGACTGCCACATTCAGACTATACCCTATCTATGAAGTGACCTGCAGGAGGCAATCCAGGGCAGATGCAGAGCTAGGCTTTTAGGTGTACGGCAATACAGATGTAGCAGAAGAATTTGTGATTCAGGAATAATCCCTGAGAACCAATATTAGTGTCAACTCCCCTAAGGCCAGCAACAAACAAAACAAACAAGCAACAACAACCAAAAAGGTCTTGTGATACTTTAAAGTCCCTTCAGAGTACTTCAAAGTGTTTCAGAGTATGGCCTGCCTATCCTTTTGTACTCTAACAATTTGACATGAGGAATATGAAACTCAAAAAGTGAGCGTTTAAGTCTTCAACTGCAAAGGTTAGAAGCTCTAGAAAACCAAAAGGATGTGTTTCTCCAAAGTCCATGCTTTCACATAGCCAGCTTTTCTCTTGCAGGCCTCCGAACTGGTTTCCAACACTCCTTTCAGCCTGACTTGTTTGGTAAATTTTAAAATTTTAGATTACAATATATGGGAGCTCTATGTTCATGCTCTGTTCTTTAAGATATCCTCAGATGTAATTTTAGATTTCCTATCTTAATAACATTCAGGGTGCTTTACTTTGAGTCTCATTTGCATTCTAAAGTCACCAAGATTTGTAATAGGAGCTGCTGAAGATTCAAGCTCTAAGTTTCAAGAACACTCTCAGTCTTAGTCCAGTCTTTATCCCAGAAGACATGTGTGCTAGTTCTTTGTTTAATTATATATATTTATTATATAATTTAATTATAATCATTATATTATAGATTTTATACTATATTGTATAATTTTAATCGCCTATTATATAATTTAAATTATTCTATATTAAATATGTTATAGACTATACCCATCATAGTACATAATATATATTTGCTTATATTTATTTTTATATTTGCTATTACACCGTAGTTCCTGAGAAACCCTCCAAAAATCATGGTTAATTCCGGCATGTTTGAGGTTATGGGGGTGAGAGTGTTTAGGAGTTTATTTTTGTCTCCTTGATAGGGATTTTCCCTGATCAGAGAGACTTTTTCCCTCTCATAAGGTGTGACTTGGCAGTTACTAGATAGTTTCAGTATAGGCATTGGTTGCCAAAAAGTCTAAACCTTGGTTGAAAACCCAGAATTTCAGTTCAAAACTCTGGGAGCAGAGGAGGACCAGAATCAATAACTCTATCAGAATGTGTGATGTAAAACACAATTAAGCCTCAAAATATTTTGAATTCAGAATGTCCAAAATGCCAGAAGAGTGACACAACAAATGCATGGGAGCTAGAGCCTCAAGTGCTCATGAGTCTTCCAGACCTAACCTAGTGTACCTCCTTCATCTGATTGTTCATCTGTATGCTCAGGAATAGCTCTAAAGTAAAACCCCTAGTAGTACAGTGGTGGTTGGGCGCTTGCTTCTGTATGAGGCCAACCCTGGTCTGATCCTCTATGCCACATGTGCCTCCCCAGTACCAGGAGTGACCCCTGTGTACCAAGTCAAGAGGTCCTGAGTAAGAGCTATGTGTGACCCCAAAACCTACAAAAATGAAATAAACCAAGGGGGGATAAAGTTCATTCTTGAGTTTTGTGAGCTTTATATATTTGTATATATATTGGGGGTATATATGTGTAATTATGAATATATATATATAATTATTTATATAATGTGAGCCATTCTAGAAAATGGTGCAGCCATAAGGTGGACTAGTTTATAGCAAAATGGTGCAGTCCAACTTCCAAACACAAGGCACAGATAATCTGATTTATAGCTTGTTCATGAGAATTACAGGTAGCCTGAACCTGGGCGGTTTGACTCTGAAATAGAGGTAGTCTGAGGTCTGAGTCCTCAATTTATAGAATCTTTATGTCAGAGTTGACTAAATTTTTGTGGAGCCAGCTGACACATCCGAAGAGTTGAGAATGAACTGAGTTCCAGTGTGAGAAAAATTCATGCTTTTCTATGTCTGAAGTATTCTGGTGTAGTTCAAGACTTTCTCCACACAATTGCACAGAATGTTTCTGATGCCAAATGTATGAATAGAAGTGGTTTTTAGTGTTAACACTCAATGTATAGTAAACAGATATTAACTTTTACCAATGCACATTTAAAGCATTTAATATTCTAATGCAATATTATTTCAGTTAGAAGAATGCATTAAATTACTGAGTCTCAGACAAATTTATACTAAAACTGCTTGTATAAAAATAAAATCACTGATTTTAAAAATGTTACATTATATTTTAGGTAATAAGTTACAATAGTATTCAAGTTTATGGTATTGATACACAAGATTGCTGTGCACTACACACCACTATCAAAGTCAAAGTACCTTCTTTCTATCCTTAGGTCACCTCTAATCCAAAATTCCTTCCCTTCTCACCCATCCTGCCATTATTTGTTGATTCACATTTATGGTTTTTTAGTATGAACCCTCACCTACCTTCACTTGTATCACATGTCTCCCTGTTGTTCATCTTATTTGAGCTCGAGCGGCACCAGTAACATCTCCATACGAACTGTCACATGCTAGTGTAGCCCAAGGGCATCTTTGCTCATTCAAGGTAATGTAGGCCTCAAACCATTCCTTCAGGTAATGGGAATGAGGTCTATAACTGTTACTGGTTTTAGCATCAATACGACATGGGTAGCTTGCCAGGCTCTGCCATGCAGGTGGAATATTCTTGTAGTAACCTCTCATCTCGTGCATGTATTGATGAACTGGGGAAAGATCAACTTTCCTGCTTGGTGGAGCTCTGTCGAGCTGTGGAGTCTGGATGTTGAAAATGGCGGCCCTCGTAGTGGGATTCCTCCTGGCTTCTTGTGAGGTTCTGCTATGGCGGGCCAGGGCTGGGACTCACTTCCCTCCTGGGCACCTCATGATCAGCTGGGCACAGGGAGAGCTGGTAGCAACTCTACCCTGTGTCTCTGAGTCTCTGGATCAGGCATACCTGGGCAATATCTGACCTCCCTTAGCACAGTTTAATGCTGAAAACCCTCCACCTATGTTCCAGTGTGACTTTCAATAAACCCTATTTTCTTCTCACACCTTCTCTCTAAACCTCATATTCTTGGATCAATAGTATAATATCCAAGGTTTATTATAGACTAATAATGTCAATACCTTGGATTTGTTCTTCTATATTTCAAAGATAAGTGAGATCAATCTCTATTTGTCCTTCTCCATCTTATTTCATTCAGCACAGTAATCTCTATCCATCCAAGCTGGATGGAAAGTCTGATTTCTTTTTCTTGTGGCCACAGAGTATCCTATTCAGCATATATACCATAACGTCTTCATCTATTTAGTTGTTTTTGTTGGGTTGTTTTAAGATCCTGGCTATTTTTCAAAGGCCTGAAAAAGTTATGCATATTTTTTAAATGTTTTTGTGTTCTGAGGATAGATGCCTATAAGTGGGACAAATGATAGTTTATTCTTAGTTTTTTAATTCTCTTAATATTTTCCGAGAGACTGAACCAAACTATGTTAACCCACTTACCAGTGAATGACAGTCCCTTTGACCACTTCTCACCAACACTTGCTTCACTAATTCCTCTTATGTATGTCACTCTAAATGGTTTGAGGTGATGGCTCACTAGCAATTTGTGTGTGCGTATCCCTGATACTAAGTAATAATGCTCACATTTTCTTATGGTTATTTATCATCTATATATCTTATTTGTGAATGCATCTACTCATTGCTTCTTCCAATTTTGAGAGGGTTATGGTTAGGGTTAAAAATTATGATGATGTTAGTGTTAGGGATTGGGCTAAAATTATGAATTGAATAAATATATATATGCATATTATATACCAATATCCAAGGTCAAGCGAAACATGGATCAGGAGTCTTGTCAAAGGTGGATATTACCACAAGTGTGTGGGGGAATCAGAGGTTAGGTAAGACAGAGAAGGGAGCAGTGTGCTAATAATTGTAGAAAGTGATAATACCAGCCTAGAACTAAGCACTGAATACAGGCAAAAAGATACACATGATAACCTCTAAATGTATGTATTACAATCCAAAATATGTAAGAGAAGGAAGAGAGAAAGAGAGAGAGAAAGAGAAAGAGAGAAAAGAGATAAAGAACTTACCATAGAGGCAGGCTAGGGAGGGGGGAGGGAATCGGGGACATTGGTGGTGGGAAATGGGCACTAGTGGAGGGATCGGTGCTGGAACACTGTATGAACGAAACCCAAACATGAACATCTTTGTAATTGTATATCTCACAGTGGTATAATAAAATATTTTTTAAAATAAAATAAAAAAATAGAATTATGAGTTGCAGACCAGCTCATGGTACTTTAGGTTCTTCTTTTTATGAGATGCTGAGAAAATAGCAGGGCAAAGTGGACGTTTGCTCCCTACAAATGCCCCAACTGCTCTCCTGAGGTGACCCACCAGGTGGCTCCTTGACTGCAAGACAACAAAGCAATAACTCATTAGCTCTCCCTCCCTGGCACAATGTAGCCACAAGTAGGCTATGAAGCCATTAGATGCACATAAAGTAACTGCTACAAACACCATTAGTTAACTATCATGCAATCTTAATCACACCAAAAGGAACATCTGCTTGATTTATTCTAATTGCTTAGACATGGTTAAGTTCTTCCATCTAAAGTGTGGGCATTTGTGGGACGGAATTTTCCAAGTTCTTAGTCCTACACTGAGCTGGCATAGGGATTTCAAGTTCATGGTGATATACGGATGGGGCTGAAAGGACAACTGATGGAACCTTCTGGAGCCTTGGGGATTGCCCCCATGACCTTGCTTCCAACCATCCGCATTTCCTTTGGGTTCTGCCCTTCCCACAGCTTTTTTGGTGGTCACCCCAAAGAAAAAGGGAATGTCTTCTCCCTCATTCCTCCCTTTCCCTTACTTCTGCTGATATCAGTTGTTGCAATGGCTAGGGTTGTCTACACATTTGATTGTGTTACTCACGCATTTAGTTGTGATGCTGAGGGGGGTCATCATACTTTTGTTGTGGCTTTCATAAGGAGCTGAGGCAATCTGGGAACAGAAACCTGAATTCAGTGGGAGTAACTAAAAAGTAAACCCATGAATATATGACTCAGAGAAAGGTGAGTTAAGGAAATTACTTTCAAGATAGAAGACAGAAGCCCATTTGAGAGCTATCAGAAACAAATTGAAATGGGTTTCACTAAAGCATGGGGAGGAATTAGCCTTAAGGAGGAAGAGAGAGGAAGGAGTGTTAGAGGAAAACAAAATAAAACAAAGTGCTTTGCATATTTGTAGAACTCTTGTAGTGGGAGGCAGAAAATAGACGGGGCTTCTGTCTGGGGTTCTCTTCTTTATCCCATTGTTTCTCTGTGAAGGAATATTTCTTTCTGGTTGGTAGGGGTAGACAGAATATTTTACAGGGCAATGAGAGTGGGACATCCTGTGGGCCTTGTGTAATGACAGAATGATGAACTAGAAACCAAGAACAGCAAGAGAGATGACAGTCTCGTGGTTGTTAACTTCCTGTTCCCACTTGCGAGGGCCCCAGAAAGCGTGATTCTAGAAGAGACTGGCGGTTGAGTGAAGAGTACCAGTTCTCTCCAATGAGGGTGGTCATCATCTAACCAACTGAAGGTCTGATTTTATATCAAAGGCAGAGGAAGGCAAAAGTAATTGTTTGCCTTTCTGCTTGAACTGGGGAGACACATCTCTCAGTGCTCCTGTTCTCAGGACTTCAGAATTCACTGCTGAGTTTCCTGAGTCTTCAGCTTGAGAGAGCAGATGACAGTGATCATACCAGCCAGTTCCTTGTAATAAATCTTCCACATATTTCTTTTTGGTTATCTTTTTATTGGATAAATGTCACTAAGGTAGTAACATTCCAATATATCTTACAAGGCCCACACAAGAGGTTTTTCTGACTGTGTTCAGCTGACTTGACAGTTAGGTTAGGATTTGACTGAGTGGGATTGAAAGAAAGGTAGCAGATGGTTGACTATAAAGTTTGGACAGTAGGGCGGAGCGATAGCCCAGCGTGTAGGGCATTTGCCTTGCACACGGCCGGCCCATGTCGGCCCGGTTCGATCCCCGGCATCCCATATGGTCCCCCGAGCACCGCCAGGAATAATTTCTGAGTGCAGAGCCAGGAGTAAGCCCTGAGCATTGCCGGGTGTGACCCAAAAAAAAAAAAGAAAAAAAAAGTTTGGACAGTACAGGAAGGCTGTCAGTCCTGAGGGATAAAGAGGGAAAAGGGGTGTGTGTGTGTGTGTGTGTGTGTGTGTGTGTGTATACACACATATACATATATGTGTATATATTTTATACATTTACTTATATTTTACATATGACTATTATGCTTATATATAATGTGTTTATATTTTATATACAGGTATAAAGCATGTTTTATTTTATATATAAAATATATGTATAGTTTTAATATATATTTGGGGAAAGTATGTATATAAGGGGCTAAGTGTTTGAGGGGAGACTATGTTCTCAAAATGGCAGATGTGTCTCTTGGGGGCAGGAAATGTTCACTATCGGCCTATAAGAAGTGTCAGTTGGGCAAAGTGAATGCCTCCTGCGAAGGAGGAGTCTATGTCACGGCTACACATTGAAGGCTGCTTCTCCTCAGTGCTAGTGTGTGTGATAAATTTCTGAAAGAGGAAGAGGCACTCTTTCCATAGAAAGATTTAGCAGGGATTTTATGGACTGTTGATTCAGGTGGAGTGTGAAGTAATTATTTTCTTATAGACATTTGTAGATACTATTGCATTCTTAACTACTCAGGAGTTTATGTTCAGAAAATAATTACTATTGAATTAACTGCACTGGCAATCTTTTAATTCTACTATCAACATTGCTTGCATTCAAGTTGAGCTTCCTCCTTGCCTATCTGATATATCTGTTACAATAAACATTTCAACTCAATTAGCATTTCAGCAACAATCAAATTATTTTTAATATGATGTAGTCACTTTCTGAGGCTAAACTGGGGATCTTCAGCTGTGAATATCTAGCATTTTTTAAGACTTGATTTAAAAGAACTTGGGAGGCCTTTGAAGATATGGAGTGTGTTTTTTAAATCTTTTTAAAGTGTCCATCATTCATTCAAGAAAATAAATCGGTGCTAATTCAACTCCTAAAACAGACCTTCACTCTTGCCTGATCCCCCATGCTACATTGTAGTCCACCAGGGGGATATTTATACCCTCATGCTCTTGGTGACACTTGATTTATTTTCTCAAGCTATTAGCCTGTGGAAAAGCTTTTATCACGAGACTTAACACACTAAAAATAACTAAGTAATGTGGCTTTCCGGTAAAAGAACTAACCAGTGTTAGTTCTTTCTGTGCAAAGCACTATATACGTTGAATTTTCTGTATTCTACTTAAATACATCTATGTTGAACTTATAATCGGCTGCTTACTGAGGAAATTAAGTTCAAATGAAGTTATTAGAGTGAGCCCTTATCCAACTTTAGTAGTGCCCTTTTAAGAGAAACATGGGCATGTACGAAGGAAAACAACGCTAAGAGCAAGTGAAGACAACATCTCCAAGCACGAGAGATCTTTTCCTCTGAAAATAACAAACTTGGGGCCAGAGTGATAGCCCAGTGGGTAGGGCGTTTGCCTTGCACACGCTCGGCCTGTGCAGGCCCAGATTCGATTCCCAGCATCCCATATGGTCCCCTGAACACTGCAGGGAGTAATTGAGTGCAGAGCCAGGGAGTAACCCCAGAGCGTCGCCAGGTGTGACCCAAAATCAAATAATAATAATAATAATAATAATATAAAATAAGATAAAAAATAAATAAAAATAACAAACTTTGCAACCCCAACAGCTCCAGCTGTATCCTGATCACCCCCCAATGCTGACAGATGTTATTTTCCAGGTACTTCATCATTTCAAAACTAGAACAAAAATGGTTACTGGGTGTTTTCCTTTGGTCTATAGGCTATACGTCTCTGCTCTTCTGGAGAGGTCTTCTGGGATTTATTTTTTAATATCACTTGTATCACTTGTCTTCCCATTGTTAATCGATTTGCTTAAGCAGGCACCAGTAACATCTCCTCCTTATGTCCTGTCAAGAGCAAGTGTAGCAAAAGGGCATCTGCTCACTCCAGGAACATGAAGAGCCTCAAACCATTCCTTCAGGTCATGGGAATGTGGTCTATAATTGTTACTGGGTTTTGGCATATCAAATATGACACAGGTAGCTTGCCAGGTTCTGCCATGCGGGGGGGATATCTAGTAGTAGCCTCTATCTCGTGCACTTATTGATGAACCACACGGCCGCAAAGCAGTCGCGTGAGATGGGGGAAAGATCAACTTTTCTGCTGGGTGGAGCTCTGACAAGTTATGGAGTCTAGAGGTTGAAAATGGTGGCCCTCATGGTACGGGGGTTCCTCTTGCGAGGCTCTGCAGGGATGGCAGGCCAGGGCTAGACCCCACCTTCCCTCCTGGGCACCTCAAGATCAGCTGGGCACAGGGAGAGCCAGTAGCAGCTCTACCCTGTGTATCTGAGTCTCTGGATCAGGCATACCTGGGCTTGAAATAGACTGCTGTAGGGTGGGACTCTGAGCGAGCAGGGCTCATGATCAGCTCTTCTGCTGAATCGAGCTCTGACAAGCTGTGGAGTCCAGATGCTGAAAATGGCAGATTTTTTATTTTTTATTTTATTTTTTTTTGCTTTTTGGGTCACACCCGGCAATGCTCAGGGGTTTCTCCTGGCTCTGCACTCAGGAATCACTCCTGGCGGTGCTCGGGGGACCATATGGGATGCCGGGGATCGAACCCTGGCCGGCATGGGCCGGCCGTGTGCAAGGCAAACACCCTACCCGCTGAGCTATCGCTCCCGCCCTTAATATATTTTAATAGAATCACCATGAGATATACAGTTACAATGTTGTTTGTGATTAAGTTTCAGACATACAATGTCCCAACACCTATCCCTTCACCAGTGCATATTTACTGACACCAATGTCCCCAATTTCCTTCCTCCCCTCCCTCACTCATCTGCCTCACCTTCATAGTCTGCTTCTTTGGCAGACACTTCCCCTTCTCTCTTTTTTTCTCTCTCTTATTTTCCTGTCACTGTGGTCCTGTTACCGAAGGGGGTATTATGTGCATCCCTTTACCTGCTTTCCAGCACTGTTTTCTTCCAGAGGGATCATTTCCAAAACTATCATTGTCTTAGTGTCCCTTTACTGTCCAAACAGTGTTCTCCCTGCCTTTGTGGCAAGCCATCTACCAAGGACTAGGACTGGTCACCCTCGCCCTTATTTCTACTGCCTTTGAATATTATTCACATTCTATGTTTCTTTTAATATTCCAAAAATGAGTACATTCTGTTTTTCCCTCTCCCTCTGCTGATTTCACTCAGCATGATACTCTCCGTGTCCATCCAGGTGTAAGCAAATCTTGTGACTTTATTTTTCCTAACAGCTGCATAATGTTCCATTGTATAGTTGGCCCATCGTTTCTTTATCGACTTGTCTGTTCTTGGGCACTTGGGTTGTTCCCAGATTCTGGCAATTGTGAACACTGATGTAATGAACCTAGGAGTGCAGGTGACTTTTCTGCATTGTGGCTTTGGATCACTAGGGTATGTTCCCAAAAGTAGCAAGAGTGGTACTGATGGAATGTATAGAAACTCAATTTCTGGTTTTATGAGGAATGTCTATATTGCTTTCCAGAAAGGCTAGAGCAGTCATTCCTAATTGTTGAGAACAGAAGACTCCTTCTCTCTGTATCCATGCCAGCACTGCTTCTTATTTTTGATGTGTGCCTGTCTTTGTGGAGTGAGATGGTATCTCATTGTAGTATTGATAATGAGTGATGTGGAGCACTTTTGTGTGTGCTTCTTGGCTATCTGTACTTCTTTGAGGAATTTCTGTTCAACTCTTTGGCCAAGTTTTCATAGGGTTTCATGCTATTTTCTTGTAAATTTCTACCAGTCTCGGGCCGGAGCGATAGCCCAGTGGGTAGGGTGTTTGCCTTGCCGCGGCCAGCCTGTGCCGGCCAGGGTTCCATCCCCGGCATCCCATATGGTCCCCCGAGCACCGCCAGGAGTAATTCCTGAGTGCAGAGCCAGGAGTAAACCCTGAGCATCGCCGGGTGTGACCCAAAAAAGCAAAAAAAAATTTTTACCAGTCTCTTATGTATTTATGAATATTAACACCTTATCAGATGTGTGTTGTGTAAATAATTTTTCCCATTCTGTGGACTGTATTGGTATTCTGGTCATCGTTTCTTTGCAAGTGCAGAAGATACTTAATTAATGTTGTTCCATTAATGTTTACCTTTGCTTCCACTTGCTTGATCAGTGGTGTTTCATCTTTGAAGATGCTTTTAGCTTCAATGCCATGGAGAATTCTGCCTGTGGTTTCCTCTGTGTGCCTTATAGATTCAGGTCTGATATTAAGGTCTTTAGTTCATTTTGATTTTATTTTTGTATCTGGTGTTAGAAAGTGGTCTGAAGTTTGTTTGTTTGTGTGTTTGTTTGTTTTTGCATATAGCTGACCAGTTTTCCAATACCGCAACTTGAAGAGGCTTTCCTTGTTTCACTTCATTTTTTTGCTCTTTTATCTGTTATTTTTTTATCCTTTCTCTTTTTATTTATCCTTTATATACCTGAAATTCTGTCTCAAGATATTCAATCTATTCCATTGATCTGATGCTCTGTCTTTATTCCAATACTATGAAGTTTTGATGGCTACCAATTTGTATTACCGTTTGAAGTTGGGGAAAGTGGCACCTCCCATCTTCTTTTTGCCAAGGACTGCTTCAGCTGTTTGCGGTGTGATTATTGTTCCATATGTTCAAATAGCTGTGAAGTTATTTATATGGACCCTTACTTCCTTCTGAAGAAAGCTTGCAGAACTATCACCTTTCCTCTTAACACTGATTTTGCATAGTGTCTCACAATTTCTGGTCACTCATGTCCTCATTTCTGTCGCTCATGTCCTCATGTGTTTCCAAGAATCTTTTGATTTCCTCTTTGATTTTCTCTCTAAGCCACTGGTTGTTTCTTAGAGGACTGTTTAATTTCCAGGTGTTTGGTTTGATTCTCCATTTCTGTGTGTAATTAACTTCTATTTTCAGTGCATCATTAACAGAAAAGACAGTTGATACCATTTCTATATTCTTAATTTTATGGAGTTATGTTTTGGGGCTCAGCATGTGGTTTCTCTTGGAGAATGTCCCATGTACACTGGAGATGAATGTGCATTTATCCTTTGAATGAAAATCCCTATATATATTTTCATTTATAGGCATTCATTTTATTGAGTATGTGAATGTGTATATATGTATATACATATATATGAATATATAAATATATATATACATTCACACACTCAATGAAATGAATGCCTCTATATACACAGTGTATATATGTGGATATATGTACATATAACATATATGTATATATGTTATATAATATATGTATATGTACATATGTTGTATAATATAAAAATAATAAAATATATAAATAATAAAAATATATTTCCTCAAATAAAGTACTTCTTTGCTGATCTTCAATCTAGTTGATCTACAGAGTGGTGTTGAAATCTTTATTGTGTTTCTATAAATGTCTTTCTTCAAGTCTTTTGGCAGTTGTTTTAAGTATTTTACTGGTCCCTCTTTTTGGTACATGTATGTTTAGGAGTGTGAGTTCTTCCTTATATATAGATAGCTTGATAATTAAAAAATAACCTTCACTGTCTCTTAACCTTCTTCAGTCTGAAGTCTATGTCATCTGATACTTGATGACCACACGAGCATTTTCAAGGGGTCGTTTCCTTGAATAATTGTTCTCCAGTAAACTATTTGAAACTGTGTTTACTCTGACTGTTCAAATGTGTTTCTTGCAAGCCAAAGAGTGTGGGGTTCAATTTTATAGTCCATCCTGCCTCTTTGTGTCTATAGATTTGTGCACTTTCCCCACTAATATTGAGAGAGATTACTGTTATGGTGTTTTGTGACATCTTTCTGCAGGAGTTTTGTGTGTTTGTGGGGGCTTGACTTATCTTAAAGTAATCCATTCTTGTAACAATGGTTTTGAATCTATGAAGTTCCTGTGTTATTTATCTGTGATGTTGTGTTTTATTCCTGCAAATCTGAATGAGAATCTAGCTGGGTAAAGTATTCTTGGTGAGGCATTCATTTCATTGAGTTTTTTTCACTGTATCACATCACTGTCTTTGGGCCTGGAGGGCTTTATCTGATAAGTCTACCGTAAATCTTAAGGATGCAATTGCTTTCTTTGATCTTTCACTTCTATCTCTATCTATTGTTTTCAAATTCTGACTAGGATGTGTCTTGGACTATTTTTATTTGGAGTTTCTTAGATGGTACCCTTCAGGCCTCCTGGATCTGAGTGCATGCACTCTTCACCTCTGTGAACTTCTCAGCAATGATGGCTTTGACAGTTTCTTCATCAATATTTTATTCCTGCCCCTCTGTGACCACAGTGATTTATTTTTGCCTTTTTGGTTCACACTTGGCATTGCTCAGGGCTTCCTTCTGGCTCTGCACACAGGAATTATCCTGGTAGTGCTCAGGGGACTATATGGGATGCCAGAGATCTCACCCAGGTCAGCCGGGTGCAAGGCAAATGCCCTACCCACTGTATTATCATCCAGCCCCTAGTTTTTATTTATTCCTCTTGAATTCATCCCAAATTTCTCTTGTCATCTGTTGTCATTTTGTGGCTCTTTTCCATCTTCTGGAGATTTTCTGCACCTCATCTTGGAGCTCACTGATTCTGTCCTCAGCGCCTGTTTCTCTGTTACTGAGGAAGTTTCTTATCAGAGAGGTTAGATAGCTCATTATCACTTGTTGGGTCATCTGAACTAGTACTTTCACTCACCAGGTCTGGTGAGTTTCTGTGTTGCTTTACCATTGTGTTGTTTACAGATTGGAGTAATTTATTGTATGTTGTGTGCTTAGGAAACTACAGTTAGGATATCTTGTACATTTATGGTGAGTTACGGAGGCGAAGAAATACTCAACTGTAGAGCTTGGTAGAACCAAGCCAGGATGGCTAGTAGCCCCCCACCTCATCATGGGCAGGGGTTCAGTCCTCACCTGCAGAGCAAAATGGTGCTCCTGCATTCAATCCAGAACCCCCCCAACATCCAGGCCTGCCTGGGCTTTCTTTAATTTTCAGGGACCATGGCTGTATGGAGTGAAGCTGGGATGGCTACCCTTGCCCCAGTCCCCACATCCAACTGGGCTCAATTCAATCCTGACCTGCAGAGCAACCTGTTTTATTTTAGCCTCCAACTTATTTTTGTATGGGAATTGAGATTCCTGGATTAGTTCTTTATGTCTTTTGTCTTTTTTCTCATTTTCTATTTTTTATGTTATAAACTCTGAAGCAGGCAGGCAGATAGGGACACACACACACACACACACACACACACACACACACACACACACACACACCTCCCCTTGGCAATGAATTATTGGGAGGTAAAACCAACTAAACCCATGTTTTGAGCTCAGGAACTAAAGCCCAAACCACCCCCTCCACTTCCCCCTCTAACAAACTTCAGTAAGAACAAAGGCCAAGAAATGAATTTCAAAGACCATTCTCTGCTCCCAACTCTACCTCCTGACAACCAGCCAACAACCACTCTTCCCTAGATAGAAAGCCCCATATGGGGCAGCTTGGGAGGAACCTTATAAAAGCCAACTTGAACAAAGGAAGTGCATATGCTTACACCGCCCAAACCCATGTGCTGCCTGTACTCATGTGTTGCTGCTGAGTGCATGTGAGTCCTGAGCACAAGTATCACCAGCATCTCTTCTCAAATCCAAGAACAGAAATTGATCAGACTCCCACATAAACCAGAAAAAAAGTCATGAATTTATCAATACCATTCCCTTTTACGTGCTGTAATAGTCATATAATTGGTGCTGGCTAAGGGGCAGGCATGGGGATGGGAGCAGTGGGTGGGAAGCGGGGGTCTTTGGTGGTGGTGGGAGCACACTGGTGGTGGGATTGGTGTTGAGCGATGAACTTTCTGGCAACTGCATCGTGAAGAACTTTGTATTTTGTAGATCACTGTGTTTAAATAAATAAAAGAAGGGAAAGATGCGCACTTTCATATATAATGTGGGGATATGGTACTTGGGCTCCTCTCTGTCGGGGAACCGCCGCGGGGTCCCCGACAGTGTCAGGACAGAGGTTGTCTTCTACCTCCGAGGACGCCGGGAGAACAGATGAAAACTCACGAGTCCGGTGCAGTTCCAAAAAATGGCTTTTAATAGTACAAAAGCTCTTCCACAGCACTCCAATATAATGAGCAAACTTTAGCTCTGGTCCGAACTTAGACCACACAAAAGAGCCTAAGTCTCCCACCAAAGAGAGAGGATGTCACCCGAGGCTGAGTCCTACCCAGAAGAAGGAGCAAAGGCCAAAGAGCAAAAGGCCAAAAGCCAAAAGCCAAAAGCTGAAGGCTTAGGAACCAAAAGGCAAAAGGTGAAGGGGGCCTCAAGTCAGCCCCTTATATACACCAAAGTAATCCAATCGGGAGGTTGTCATGCCAACAAAGAACCCTAAACAGAGTGTAGTGCCACACCCTATTGCAGGTATAAACAAAGGTTACACCAAGGACTAATCCCGAGATTATCTCTTATGTAAAACACTGGAGAGAGAGGGGGCTGATATAAAGTAATACATCTTAACTTCATGAGCTTCATGTAATCTAGATGGTACCCACAAGGTCCTTATTATTATCTGCACCAGTGTGATTCTGAGTATCTTGTTCTCATGTACTGAAAGGGTCATACTCGCCTGCTTAGAGCAAACTAGTATGATCCTTCCTATAGTCTTCCTTTACTCTCAGCGTAGCCAGGGTGGTAGACTCTGGTAAATTCTAACTGTCCCACGTTGGGTGCAGTGGGTATAAAGAGGAGCTGTGCCCAATCTAGAAAACATAGAAGTCTTAGTAGATGTATAAGTCAGAAGTTATTCAATCAAGGTGACTTCTGTAACTGCCACACCCTCTAGCAGTGTTTACATAGAAGAGAGATCTCATTAGAATGAACCTTGGCTTAAATAAGATTAAGCTGGGAGTGAGCAAAACAACAAAACTCCCAGATTAGCTAAACATGTCCTCCAACACCTCTCCACTCTGAAGAAACCCATTCTCTCTCTCTCTTTATCTCTCTCTCTTTCTTTTCTCTCCCTCCCCTTACCTCCCTCTCTCCTCCCTCCCCATGCAACCCTAGCCCCTCCTCAAATACTTCCAATAAAACCTGCTTAACTTCACAGCCCTGCTCCTGAAATTCTTCCTCTGAGGCATTGGGAGGAACCTGACAGGCTGGGTAAGGTCTCGGACTGACTTTCCTTTCTTTCAAGGATCAAGGTTCACAGTCTTAGATTTCCCAAGCCATTCCCCAGGTGGCAGAGATGAGTAGAGAGAAAATGTCAGATTTTCTTCTCAAGGCAGACAACCCTCTCCTCCCCGCTTCTCATAAGTCACCTGGGGATCCCACTGGCACCAACTGTAGGAGACCTGTGAATGAACAGAAATATAATATCAAGGCAGAGTGGTTTTTCCCTGTTCTTTTTCTCCTCAAATATTTGACTTAAAGCACATTTGGTATTTCTGATATTATACCTGGCCAAAGGAGCTTATGTTCCCCCTCTTCAGGGCGATATTAGTCAGAAGTTGTCAAGAAATTTCCTCACAATACATCTACGTTCATTTATCCAACAGTCACTTAGTTTCAACCCTAATCATTCAATTACTAGATCCTCAAGAAACTTGTCTGATCATTATTCTGGAACCCTGAATTATAGTGTCACAGAACTGATAACTTCTCTTAAGGAGGTCTTATTCAGATTTCCTGATGAAGGAAGACAGCAATTCAAACTAGAAATAGATGGTGAATGGTTCTTTGAAACAGATCACTTGTATCACTTGTGTCACTCATCTTCCCATTGTTCATTGATTTGTTCGAACTGGCACCAGTAACATCTCCATTCCTTGGGAATAAGGTCCATTATTGTGACTGTTTTAAACTTACACAGTCCAAAAATATTTTTTACATGCTGCAAATATGTGCTCATTATGTTATGTCTAATTAAGATTATTAGGGAATAAATTTGCTCGAGAGGGTACCGGTAACATCTCCATATGTCCTATCTCATGCTAGTAGAGCCCAAGGGCACCAGCTTGCTCCAGGAACATAAAGAGCCTCAAACCATTCCATCAGGTTATGGGAATGAGGTATATAATTGTTACTGGTATTTGGCATATCAAGTACAACAAGGGTAGCTTGCCAGGCTCTGCCGTGCGGGTAGCATAGTCTTGTATTCATCTCTAAATCCAGCATTTATTAATAAACAGCGTGGCCGGCAGCCCCGTGAGCCGGGCTGTAATAGGCAGGTCTGCTGGGTAGAGTTCTGACGAGAAGGAAATCCGGATGTGGAAAATGGAGGCCCTCATGGGGGTGGGAGGGTCTTCTGGCTTGTTGCGAGGCTCTGCTGGGGTGGGAGGCCAGGGCTAGAACCCGCCATCCCTCCTGGGCGCCTCGTGAGCCGCTGCGCACAGGGAGAGTCAGTAGCAGCTCTGCCCCATGTCTGTGAGTCTCTAATAAATAAAATCAGCCTTCCATTCAGTCATTAATAAAATGATGATGATGATGATGATGATGATAATAATAATAATAATAAGTGACAGAAGGGCCAAGACTGTGCCATGTCAAGTAGTGGCCCAGTGGCCAGACTGTATTCCTTCAGATCTCTTCTTTGCCAGTTAATAGTATAATATTGGATTAATTCTTAATCTCACTCTGCCATCATTTCTCCATGAAGCAAATCAGTATATAAAAAGCACCTCCTGGGGCCAGAATGATTGCCAAGCTAGTAGGGCATTTGCCTTGCACGTGGCCGGCCTGTGCTGGCCTGGGTTCGATCTCTGGCATCCTATATGGTCCCCCGAGCACAGCCAGGAGTAATTCCTGAGTGCAGAGCCAGGAGAAACCCCTGAGCATCACCGGTGTGACCCAAAAAAAGCAAAAAAAAAAAAAAAAAAAAGCACCTCCATCATAAGACTACTAAGATAAGTTAATGAGTTAATAGATGAAAATGGTTATAGTAGTACCAGTCAAGTAGTAACTTACTATATTATATAATATAGAATATATATTATATATAATCCTTACTATATAGGGATTAAGGTATGTGGTGAATATCCACAATGAAGCTAATTGGACTGGCCCAATGAGACAAAGTGGTTTATTCCGGTAGCAAGTTAGCCTCAGTAGCCCAGAACAAAGTTGTCTTTTAGGATTTTATAGGTTCAGCCTTTATTTCCTCCCCTCCCCACTAGTCATGTGTAAGTAATGAGTTTACTCATTATTTTAACAATGAGTTTACACAGGACCAGAGGGAGTTTTCTTCTCCCTCTAGTCATGAGTAAGTAACAAAGAGTAAAAGAATGCTGTTAGCTCAGTTGTGAACACTGGGGACTTAAAATAAACAATAGCCTACGGGAATAATTTGTCCCTTTTGACAGAACCTTTACTACAGGGCTGCCTGTGCTAGTATTCCTGTAAGTCTACAGTCCTTTAAGCCTCTACTCTCCCTAACAGGGTTTTTCAGGATGCTGTCCACATTTAGGGCCTGCACAAGATGACTTCCCACAAACATGGTGTTATGATTGCTATCATTAGAGTGATAGATGCACCTATAAACTGTTGAAGGTTTGGGTCACAATTCTCAAACACACACACACACACACACACACACGCTCACGCACACACACACACACACACACATCCTTGGTGTTTTGCATTCTTCATCTTTTTTTTCTTTTTTGTTCACACCTGACAATGCTCAGGGGTTACTCCTGGCTCTGCACTCAGGGAATTACCCCTGGGGTGCTCGGGGCCCATATGGGATGCCGGATCGAACTGGGTTAGCTACATGCAAGGCAAACCCCCTACCTGCTGTACTTTCGCTCTTTCAGCCTCTTGCATTCTTCACCTTGATCTGACACTGGCTCCTCATAGTGGGTGGGGTCTTCTCTGGGTAGCACGTTCTAGAGGAAGTGACCGTGCTTGCCGTCTTGCCATGAGGAGAGCTTAGAAATATGGGCTTGGCAGACTTGCCTGCTTCTGGTGTAGAATAGAGTGACTGAATGACAAAACTAGCACCCTGCACCCTTTATAGCTGGGAAGGGAAAAACACAAAACAAGTAGCATTTGTTTATAATACTTTCATATGTTTATTACCTTTTATTTTTTTCTCTTCAGTGACCTATATGTTGTTTGTTTGGGCCACACCCTACAATACTCATGGGTTACTTCCGGCTCTGCATTCAGGGATTACCCCTGGCAGGGCTCAGTATACCGTAGGTGGTGATGGGAATCAAACCTGGGTAAGACTTGGGCAAGGCAAGAACTCTACCCACTGTACCATCCGTCAGGCATGAGAATTGATTTTTATATAGAGTATGAGGCTGTAATCTGGTGTAATAGTTCTTTATATAGGTAATCTGTTTGTGGACTAGGTGAATTTGTCTTTGCTGAGTTAACCACCAACTGGAACCTCAAGTTGTTTATTTGAACGGTGATTGTAGGAAGCAAGAAGGAGGCCATGAAGGGAATGAGGCAATGGAGGATGCCGTTATGGTGTCTACAGTCATCACTGGGTTCCAGTCCACAATAACAGAATGTCTTCCAGTATTAGCCACCTGCAACATGGAAGTGACACCCTAACTGTGCCTATTCCCAGGGTATTAAGCCAGCTCTTCTGAACTGCCACTAAAAATTTAGAGGTCTCTCATGAAACTAGACTGATTCCTAGTCATAAAGTGGAATAATCTTTTGGTGGGACACCAGTCCCAGATGAACAAGTTGGTAAAGAAGTCCAGCTAGGAGTAAGCTAATAATAGAGGCCTAATGCAATAGATGTCCTGCCCTTGAGATGACTTTTCCTCACATTACAGTAAAGCAGTGTGTGCCCTGCCCTGAGAGCTACTTAGCTTCTCTATCTTACTGCATGCTTCGAGTCCATCTGAATGTACAGCCATAGGCTCAATTGGCTTCTTAGCCCTATTTTACAGGAAGCATTGGAAGAAGAAATTATAGAAACAAGAGTGAAAGCATCTATTCCTTTTTGCTTTCTCCCTATAGGGTTGACTCTGGCTGACCAATTCCCCCACCCCCTTTAATTACAATATGTCTGCAAACTTTCTTCTTAATGCTGGGGATTTCTTGTTAACCACATAACTTCAAGCTTGTGGTGAGCTACACTCAACCCTTCGTAAAATGTCACATTGTTAAACCCTCTAATGTTGATGTGACATCTGTTCCTTCAGGGCCGGTGCCTGACACAGCACCTGTGTCACTGTAATGATAGCTCAGGAAAGGGCTCAGTCCCCTGTGCCTGTCATAATTCAGTTCTTTGGAGGGATAGAGTGACTTTACACAGCCCCTGTCCTCAGGACACATCCTAATGAATGATTTCCCAAAGACAGAATGTGCTCAGAGTGGATTTGGGGCTGAGTTTGTCCCAGGACAGTGAGCCCTGCCGCCTGCCCATATAGGTCTTTAGGGGGCAGCATGCTCTATCTCAGCATTGCTGGTCCATCCTACCTCAAATTTGACTTTTCCTCTTATTTTTCTTTTATGCTTGCAGTTCCGGTGATTTTTGCTGGCTAATGTCTCTTTCATTGGTATTCACATGATTCAGATGCATCAATATCATATTGACAAGAGTGAATAAGAACAAGGAAATTCATGGTCTTTAGCCATGCACAGAGATTTCGTGATACATGTCCCCCCTTTCCTTCGGAAATAGGCATTGTTACACTAATAGCTGCAATTTGCATAATGTCTGGAGTGCAGCAGAATTAGGAGCCAGACTAATAGACTGATACTCTGACTCTGCTGGTGTGGTGCAGGAGCTTGTATGAGGACGACATCTCCAACATAAATATATTAGTTCCTGACTACCTATGAAGGTGAGGCTAAGCGGTGACACAGTAAACAGGGGAACTTCTGAATCTGTCCCCAGAAACTGCATGTGTAAATTAGGGTTTGGAAGGGATGGAAGAGGAGGGACAGCCCTTGCCTCCTCTTTAAAACTCTAGGTCTATGGTCACCACCCCATAGGGCCTCGGAAGAAGCCATAGAAACCTCGCTCATGATAATCGCAGCCCTTTTCAATGTCCGGACTCCACAGCTCATCAGAGCCCACCCAAGAGAGAAGATGATTTCATGCCTGGATCATCAGAATCCCAAGAGCAGCCGATTTCAAGCCCAGATATGCGGGTCTCAGTGGCTAAAGTCACTAGGCTTCCTCAGAGATGGAGCTGAGGTCCCTTCCCCCTCTACTGTCCATCTAGGAGGCCTGGTAGACCCACCCACAAACTGTCTCCAGGCTCGGCCGATGCAGAGACACAGACACATGGGGCAGAGCTGCCATTGGCTCTCCCTGAGCAAGCCGCGACCTTGCAGCTCTGCAAGATATCTCAAACTAGTAGAAACCAACTATGTTCTAGAAACTCAGAAAGTAAATTCAAGACAGAATTTGTCCAGATTCACCCATAACCAACCGGGCGGGGGAGGGGGGAATGGATTTATCAATAGCATTGCCTTGTATGTGCTGTAATGGTCAATATAATTAGTGCCTGCTGAGGGAGCAGGCATGGGTGGGTGGGAAATGAGGGTCTTTGGTGGTGGGAACACACTGGTGGTAGGAGTGGTGCTGAAGTATGAATCTTTCTAACAACTGTATTAGGAAAATGTTTTTACTTTGTAAATCATGGTGTATCAATAAATAAATAATTTAAAATTTTTAAAAGTAAAGTAAACATCTAGGTCCAGACCAACATTTATAATAGCCCAGGTGGAATTGGACTATCAGACTTGTGATATCACAACTATCAACTGTTGTTAATGAGAATAAGGGCTCTCTAAAGAAAGGATTAGTGAACAAAGATGCCTTGAAAAGTCAGTCATTGTTTGATCTAGCTGTAATTCATGCCATGCTCACAGTGTTGAAATCATCTGCCTCATATGGTGTATATATATGAGTTAGAGAATTTTAAATTTAATTTTAATTGGGTTTCTTTACCAAACACTTCATGATAGGAACCTGATTTATGGTAAAATTTATCAGCATCTCCAGAAAGACAAATCATGTTTTGTGACAATTTTGAATCTTATGAATTCCCCCACTAGAATTATTTCCTCTCTTTTGAAGTTTCCTCTTGTTAGAGGCAGGATACTTGTAATATGTTCATTCTGCAGTAGAACTCAAGGCCAGAGTCAGAGAAGCCCATAGGAGGAAACTGGGTCCATGCAAGACTTGGTGTCCAAGAGTTCCCAAGACAGTGGCTAAAGTGTGGCAGGATGAGAACGAGAACTCATGTCAAAGGACATTCTCCTCTTTTTCCCCCACATTGCCAGCATGCCTTTTATGCCTCTGAATTAGAACAGTTATTAATGTTCAGAACTTACAGATAATAGTTTTAATTAAACTGCTTTGCTGCTTACCACCTGCCTGGGAACTTGCTAATTAATCTTTGTATAATTGTTTTGCAGGTTGTACAGCAAAATTTTTTATAAGTTGACAATCTAATTCCCAACCAAATTCCCATATAACAAAGGGGAACTTAAATCCCCCTCAGCCTGTGCAACATACATAGATATTGTCTGTCTTCGACCCTTTATGTTGACTCTGGTGTGAAAAGCCCATTTTGCTCATTTGACAAAACTAAAGAACTACCAATAGCCTGGGCTGGAGCGACAGCCCAGCGGGTAGGCATTTGCCTTGCACGTGGCCGGCCCATGCTGGCCTGGGTTCAATCCCTGGCATCCCATATGGTCCCCTGAGCACCGCCAGGAGTAATTCCTGAGTGCAGAGCCAGGAGTAATGCCTGAGCATCGTCGGGTGTGACCCAAAAAGAAAAAAAAAAAAGAACTACCTATAGCCATGTGTTAAGATAGAAGTTCTTTCTCTGCAGACAACTTGTTCCTATGTTTGTAGAGAATATTTATCTTAAAAGATTAATCTTGGGGCCAGAGCGATAGCCCAGTGGGTAGGGCGTTTGCCTTGCTCGTGGCTGGCCTGTGCTGGCCGGGATCGATCCTCGGCATCCCATATGGTCCCCCGAGCACTGCCAGGAGTAATTCCTGAATGCAGAGCCAGGAGTAACCCCTGAGCATTGCCGGGTGTGACCCAAAAAGCAAAAAAAAAAAAAAAAAAGATTAATCTTTAGTGATGCTTATGGCCATCCTCTCCTCAATCCTATCTCTTCTTCAACTAAAGCCACAGTAAATAAAAACTTGTGACAATCATGAAGGGATTGGTGTTGAACATTGAACATTGTACACCTGCAACTCAATCATAAATATCCTTGTAAATTTGTGACCCATTGTGATTTAGTAAAAAGGGAAAAGTGAAAGACAGAAAGTTATTTGTGATATCTACTGACATATGAGATATGAAATGACTACTTCAGTACCTAGTACATATGATATTAATATACATTATTATTAATATGAACATACTAATAACTATTATTATTGTCCATGAAGCTATTTTACCCATGTGTTTTGTTTTCAGCCCTACCATAGTGCATGCTAAGTCCCTAGAGAAATTGCCTAATATGTTCTATGTTATCATCTCCCAAGCATTAAATATTTCTTTCCTATTATGCTTATTCAGTTAAAAGACAAGTTTTATTTTATCACAATTTGGTTTAGTGACTGCTGATACTAATCTGACATTAACCATAGAAAGGTTCAATTCATGAATTGATGTTACTAATCACCTTCCTCATACCTATGGTAGAATTCCCTCATGTCCTTGATAGTTTTGGTCATAGATCTGGACTCAGCTCAGACTTAAGAGGTAGCCAAGAATTGGTGCGCTAGGCTGAAGAAACAGGGTTGCCGCATGCAAGGCAAACACTCAAATGACTGTACTATAACTCCGACCCCTGAACCAGCTGGATTACATGTGGCCAACTCAATCATAAATACCTTTGTAGGGCCAGAGCGATAGCACAGCAGATAGGTGTGGGGAAACACTGGTGTGCCCTGAACAAAATCCGGGAGCAGGGTCAAGGATCCCCCTTTGCCCCAGGGGATCAGAGGCGGCAGACAGAGAAAGACTCAAGAATCCAGCAAAGTTTCAAAATGCTTTACTTACACAGGTTCTGGCATACAAATCAGCAATAGGAAAACCCCGAACTTAGGGTTCCCGGCTGGGCCCCGCCACGTGTAGGCCAAAATTGCTGCCACCACGTGTTAAGGCCCCTGAGAGAGGAGACAGCGAACAGGTAAGAAAGAGAACGTCAAAAAAAAAAAAAAAAAAAAAGGACCCGGAAAGAAAGCAGACTACAATTTTATATCCCTGCAACATAGACCACCCACTCCAATGGAGAGCAGTCAGGGTCAAATCCCTCAAGTAATTTCTCCCAGGACCTCACCTAGGCCCTTAGAGATGTTAATGTTGAGGAGCCAAGACCTGCCTTGGAAGTGCCAAGATCTGCCTTGGAAGTGTCCCTGCAGGGTAGAGTGGAGGAGGGGCTTCTGAGATGAACTGTATCTCAGAATACAAAGGCATGCATCTGTAACAAAGAATATTCTATAGCCAGTTATATATTTCTCCAAGCCTTCACAAGAGTCTCATCTTTACTTCATGGTTGTTCTATATATTAGCCTTTGACTTATCAGAGAGCCATGCTTACTTGGTTGAAGGCAAACAGCATTTCTCTCTGGTATAATTACTTAGAGTTCCAACTTGGCCAGGCAAATATACCGCTAAGATCTAGCTAGTCCCACAATGATTGTGGCAGCCTAAGAGAACATTTATCCTAGCCAGTATAGAATACATGGTCAGATGAGCTGCCACATTCAAACTGTCCTTCTCCTATCTACAAAGTGACCTGCAGGAGGCAACTCGAGGCCAGATCCAGAGACTCTGAACAGCAGTGTACTACAACAGGTAGGGTATTTTCCTTGCTGGTGGCCAACCCAGGTTTGATCCCTGGCATCCCATATGATCCCCGAACAATGCCAGGAGTGATTACTGAGTTAAGAGCCAGGAGTAACTCCTGAGCACTGCCGGATGTGACCCAAAAAATAAAGCAAAAAAAAATCTTTGCAACTTGCATTACATGTAGCCAACTGAGTTCCATCCCTGGCACCTCACCCAGTCCTATGAACTCCACCAGGTATGATCCCTGAGCATAGAGCTAGGAATAAGTCTTAAGCACATTCAATGTGCCCTCTCCCTCTCCCCTCCCTCTCATATAAAGAAGGGTAGCATGTCTATCACTTTACCTCCTTTCAGCTCCCAGTTTAGGTCTTATGAAATGTTTATGCTCCTCTTTTTTAGTTCACATTGAAGAGATGTTTGCGTGAGGAGACCTTGTGCAAAGGATGAAGACAAAAATGGTGAAGTCACTCTTCTACCTTTCCTGGCTAACTCTTACCTCCTACTAATCAGGGCTTTAAAAAAAAAAGCAACCTTCCTGGATCCTCCAGTATGAACTATGTTTCCATTCCACATCACATTATATAACCTTTATCTATATTTATTGGCATAATTATTGCATTAACTTTTATGTTTTCTATAAGTTATAAGCCTCATGGAAATGGCGAATATTGTCCTATTCACCATTGTATCTTTAGCTCCAATTCTGACTCCTAATAGCTTGTACACATATACACAATAGAAGAATAGATAAACGAATAGGTGAATGATGAAATTCTTTTTACCTTTTTGAGCTTTTGTTTCCATGAGCCTTGAGGCTGACGAGCTAATAATTCCCACAGCATGAGAAGGCATAGTATAATTTTCTATAATAGTTATCACTATGGCCTTTCAGAAAGTAATTGACTTAATTATGCCCTGAACTGACCTTTTGGGGAGAACTAAAGTACAACTGGAGAGAGAAAAACGATTCAGAATGATCCTGTTGGGTCCAATTATCAGAAAAGAATAAACCTGGACTCCCCAGCATGAACCAAACTGCCTGTTCATTGAATCTTTCCGTGGGTAATCAGTGACTTTGCAAATACAATGTCCATACCTTGTTCATGCCCAGTTATCCTCTAAAAGGGGTAGAAGGAAAAGGCTCAGAGTTGTGGAAACGTGGTAGGAAGTCTTCAGTGCCAATATTTTATATCAACAAACTCTGTCAGCCCTCCCTCAATGACAAAGGTACATTTCTCCAAGATTTAGAGTGCAAGGATTGCTTAAATTGCCCTAATTCCAAGATCAGAACAATCTAGGCAGATTATACAGGGAACATGGAAATGGAAAAAGCAAAAGAAAAAAAGGAATAAAATAGAAATGGAAAAAGCACCAAATGTCGGTTTAGGACTTTTCAGAGATTGGGGTGGGGTCTCATACAATTCATGCAGACAGAAAAACTGAGACCACCAAGAGCCCCAGGAATCCTGTCCCACAACCATAATGCACCAATTAAAACCACTAGAAAGTCATGGTCACCCAACAATCCCTTCAGATCATAATAAAAAGATCGTGAAATATGTCCTAGTGGCCTTAAATGACTGCTCCACCTACTCTAGAGAATGCAGTTTTCATTTGGTCATAATAGTCATGATGGTCCTAGAGAGGCCCAAGGGACAAACCAGGTAATGACACAAGGTTGCTTCCTTAGCTGAAAGGCTGTGAGAGTTCCTGGCGCATAGGGTTATAATTAGTGCCAGCAGAGGAAGATAGATATGCCTCTATCAATCGCCCTTGTCAGTGCATGGCGTCATTTACCCACAAAAGGCAATGCAGCTGTAAGAAATTTCAGATTGGCGGAACTATCCAGGCTCAATGTACTTAGCTCAGTCTTTTACAAGGACATGTTCTTTTCTCGAAACGTCTGGGGTTTTATTGTAAGTTTCCCACTCTGTCCCTCTTCTCAAAGAAGCCTCAAAAGTTTGTTGACTCGGATGCCTTGATCCCTTTACTGGGTATATCAGATGGTGCAGGAATTTCTACTCCCCTAGCTCTTTTTATTTTTTTTATTTTTATTTATTTATTTATTTATTTATTTATTTATTTTATTTATTTATTTTTTTGCTTTTTGGGTCACACCCGGCAATGCTCAGGGGCTACTCCTGGCTCTGCACTCAGGTATTACTCCTGGCGGTGCTAGGGGGACCATATGGGATGCTGGGGATCGAACCCAGGCAGGCAGGAGCCAGCCACCTGCAAGACAAACACCCCACCCACTGGGCTATTGCTCAGGCCCATCCCCTAGCTCTTTTAAACTCAAACCTCTCTGAATACTAAAATGCTTAAATGCTTAGAGCTATGTATGATTCCCATGGGTAAACAGAGGTGAGGAATTGTGGGGTTTTTTTTTGTTTGCTTGTTTGTTTGTTTGTGGGTTTGTTTTTGCTTTGGGGGGGAAAGGGAACTGACTTTCTATGAACAAAGGGAAGACAAGTGAAGTGATATAAGTGATAATTTAGGTACCATGACCGTTAAATGTATCCACAGCAGATTTTCAGGCATATAATGTTCTAACACCAGTCCCACAACTGGCGTCAACTGTCCTCCACCATTTTCCACAGGTTTCCTCCCAACACCAGCCTACCTCTTAAATTTAACTATTGTGCTTTGGGTACCACCCTTAGAGTGTTGACAGCTCTGTGATTTAAGTATTTACACCTACCACCCTTCTACATCACCTCTGTGACCTTGGTTGCCTGATCCTGGCTTCAGATACTTCCTGTTGCCACTGTGTAATTTAGACACATGATTTTATTAAAGTAGCCATTTCATCATCACTGTCTTCCCGTTCATCATCGATTTTTTTTTTTCGAGCGGGCACCAGTATCATCTCCATATATCCTGTCCATTGCTAGTAGAGCCCAAAGGGCATCGCTTACTCCAGGAACATAAACAGCCTCAAACTATTCCATCAGGTCATGGGAATGAGGTATATAATTGTTACTGGTATTTGGCATATCAAATACAACACGGGTAGCTTGCCAGGCTCTGTCGTGCGGGTGGCAGACTCTTGTAATCACCTCTGATCTCCAGCATTTTATTGATGAACCGCGTGGCCACAGCGGCTGCGCGAGCTGGGCTGTGATAGGCTCTTCTGTTGGGTGGAGTTCTGGCGAGAAGGAAGTCCGGATGTGTAAAATGGTGGCCCTCATGGAATGGGGGTCGTCTGGCACTTGTGAGGCTCTGCTGGGGTGGCAGGTCAGGGGCTAGAACCTGCTGTCCCTCCCGGGTATCTCGTGAGCGGCTGGACACAGGGAGAGCCAGTAGCAGCTCTGCCCCATGTCTGTGAGTCTCTGGATCACAAAAAAATACTGAGAATAGATATTATTTTACCTTTTACATTATAATTTTTTTAATTATCTACACCCAGGACTCTGCCTTGGATGGTTGATGGCCTGACTTAGAAAAAGACTGGGCCCCCGGGATGAACCCAGATCCACGGCAGAGCCTGGCAAGCTACCCATGGTATATTTGATATGCCAAAAGCAGTAGCAATGATGGACCTCATTCCCAATGAATGGAGACATTACTGGCGCCCACTCGAGAAAATTGATGAACAACGGGAAGACAAGTGACAAGTGCAATTTAGGTAATTGGGTTCAATTTGGTGAGAAATTGTATGTCGCCATCACCAAAGTGCCCCGACCTTCGCTATAGCCCTTTCAGTCCCTATTTCTTCTCTGGACTGATATCCCTTCCCTACTAATTATTTGTTATTTACAGCACATGCTGTTACACCCACCATTATTTGTTGATTGTCAGTGTGTACCATTGACTCCCCTACCACCATTCATGTGCTTAAGACTTCTTATTCTGGTCCTTGTGTGTGTGTGTGTGTGTGTGTGTGTGTGTGTGTGTGTGTGTGTGTGTGTGTGTTGAAGAAGCTGCTTAGCTTGATGTAGTTCCACTTGTTTAATTCTGCTTCTATTTTTTGGCCAATGGGATCGAATCTTTGAAGATAACTCTTGCTTTAATACACAAGTGTTCCACTTATGTTTTCTTCAATATGATTTATGTTTTCTAACTGATAGTGAGCTCTTTGGCCCTTTCATTGTAAATGGTGTCAGATATGGGCCTGCAATTTTTTTTTTGCATGTGACTCAACAATTATCCCAAAACTGTTTGCTGAAGAGGCATTCCTTGTTCCACTTCACCTTTTGCTACTTTATCAAATATTAACTATTCATATACCTGAGGACTTTCCATATATATATATGAAGATTATTTATTCATATACCTTTGGTACCTTTTCCCAGTACCACACTGTTTTGATAATTACAGATTTATAGTACAGTTTGAAGATGGGACAAGAGAAACTTCCCATTTTCTCTTTTCCTAGGATTGTTTTGTATATCCAGAGGGATTTTTTTTTCTTTTGGGTCATACCAGATGATGCTCAGGGGTTACTCCTGGCTCTACACTCAGGAATCACTCCTAGTGGCTTTCAGGAACCATATGGGATGCTGAGGATCCATCTCAGGTAGGCCACGTGTGCAAGGCAAACATCCTACCTGCTGGACTATCGCTCTGGGTCCCCCAGAGGAATTTATTATTTCATATAATATTCAGGAGTATTTGATCTATTGTCGGGCGCTCCGCGGGGTCCCCGACAGTGCCGGGAAGCGAGTTCCCTTCTACCTCCGAAGCAGGCGAGGAATGGATGAACACTCAGGAATCCGATGCGGTTTTAAAAGACTTTTACTTATCACAGGTTCAGGCATACAAATCAGCAAAAGGAAAAACCCGATGCTTAGGATTCCAGGCTAGAACCCCAGCCACGTGTAGGCCAAGATGGCGACCACCACGTGTGAAACTTCCAAGGGGAATAAACGCTCACAAGGCGAGATCCCACCGGGAAGAAGAAGCCCAGGAGAGCGGGAACGGCAAGTTTATACCTTTATACCCCCCCCTGCAACTCAGACCTTCCTCCCATTGTTATGGAAAGCAGGGAGGGTCCAATGCCCTCAGGTAACCCCTCCCTGCATCTCACCTAGGGCCTTTACTGTGCTAATGTTTTGAGCCGGGAAGGCCTTTGAAATGTAGAGAAGGGGGTTTCTGAGATGGCATGTCACTGTACCAAAGACCAACACCAATGCCAGTTAAATATTTCTCCAAGCCTTCACAAGTCTCCTCTACTTCATTGTAGTTTTATATTTTATCAGGGAGCCATGCTTGTTTGTTTGGAAGCAAACAGCATTTCTCTCTGGTCTAATTACTTAGGTGTCCTTACGTGGCCAGGCTAATATGCTGGTAAGATCTAGCTAGTCCCACGATGATTGTGATAGCATGGGAGAATATTTATACCAGCTAGTACAGCATACATGGTCGGATAAACTGCCACATTTAGACTACCCCTTATCTACGGAGTGATTTGCGGGAGGCAATCCAGAGCAGATGCAGCGGCCCTTAGGAGTCCTGCAACAATCTATGTCTTTAAAGATATGGGAATTGGGGGGCAGGGGTTGCTTTGAACCTGTATACTGCTTTGGGCAAGATTTCTATTTTGGCAATTTTGATCCTTCCCTTCTTCCCATCTATAAGCGTGGAATGGTTTCTATTTCATTGTGTCACCTTTTATTTCTTTTTAGGACTGATTTATAAGTTTATCTGTATGCCTTTAATTTCTTTTGTTAAGTTGATTCCCAGGTAGTTGGTTTTCTGAGGCACAATTTGTTGGAGTACACACCCTGGTCACATCTGCCCAGAGCCTTTACATCTTGCCTGGAGCTATCTCCTGCATGTCACTTTGGAGATAGGGGGCAGGAAGACAGTTTGGATCCGTGACTGTCTATGTGGCAGAGCATCTACTGTGTAGTCTATGTTAGCTGTATTTCTTCTCATGCTCCCACAGATCTCCCCCCCCCTCCTCCAAGGTGGAACTGGATAACTCTACCATAGTCATTTTTTCTGACTATGTTGGATGCTCCTTTAAATAAAATAGCCATAATTAAATCAAAAAAAAATGCTGTTTGAGTGTGGCTTTCAGTAATTCTAAAGGTTAGTAGCCAGAAAAAACCTGAAGTGAAGATAAGGTTCTCATGGAAGTTTGGAGAAATATATACCTGACTGTAGAATATTCATAGTACAGATATACAACTTTTATATCATTGAATATCTGAGATATACAACCTGAGATACATTTCATCTCAGATGCCATTCCCCCATCTCCACAAAGTGCCTGCAGGAAAGCTGTAGGAAAGACCCTGCTCTGGCAAGTTAGCATTGAATGGTCTAGGCCAAGTTCACACACCTGATAGAACTGAGGGCCAGGTCAAGGGCTAAGAGGTATATAAGAAGCTTTCTTCCCTGCTCACTCTCTGCCCGTTTGAATTCCCTTCTGCCTGTTGCTGTTTGGGTCTGCTCTCTGGCCTAAGCACATGGTTCAGGGTGCATTGGCCATTGTCGGAGGACAGGTTTAGCTAACCTGGGAGCTTTGTTGTTTTGCCCACCCCCAGCTTAATCTTATTTAAGCCAAGGTTCATTCTAATGAGACCTCTCTTCTATGTAAACACTGCTAGAGGGTGTGGCAGTTACAGAAGTCACCTTGATTGAATAACTTCTGACTTATACATCTATGGAAGACTTCTATGTTTTCTAGATTGGGCACAGCTCCTCTTTATACCCACTGCACCCAGCGTGGGACACTTAGAATTTACCAGGAGACTACCACCCTGGCTACGTTGAGACTATAGGAAGACTATAGGAAGGATCATACTAGTTTGCTCTTAGCAGGCGAGTGTGACCCTTTCAGTACACAAGAACAAGATACTCAGAATCACCCTGGTGCAGATAATAATAAGGACCTTGTGGGTACCATCTAGATTACATGAAGCTCATGAAATTAAGATGTATTACGTTATATCAGCCCTCTCTCTCTCTCCAGTGTTTTACATAAGAGATAATCTTGGTAGAAAGGATTAGACCTTGGCATAACCTTTGTTTATACCTGCAATAGGGTGTGGCACCACACTCTGTTTAGAGTTCTTTGTTGACATGACCCTCCCGATTGGATTACTTTGGTGTATATAAGGGGCTGACTTGAGGCCCCTTCACTTTTTATCTTTTGCCTTTTGGGCCTTTTCCTTTTGGCTTTTGGCTTTTTGCTCTTTGGCCTTTTGCTCCATCTTCTGGGTAGGACTCAGCTCGGGTGAGATCCTATCTCTTTGGTGGGAGACTTAGGCTCTTTTGTATGGTCTAAGTTCGAACCAGAGCTAAAGTTTGTTCATTATATTGGAGTGCTGTGGAAGAGCTTTTGTACTATTAAAAGCCTTTTTGGAACTGCACCAGACTCGTGAGTTTTCATCTGTTCTCCCAGCGTCCTTGGAGGTAAAAGAGAACTTCTGTCCTGACACTGTCAGGGACCCGGCAGCATTCCCCGACAGGCCATCTTGGCTGAGAACCCCAAAACCCACCACGGTCGGGTCCTGCTGGGAACTGAAAGTTTGGGGTTTTCCTAATACTGGGTTGTAAGGTCAGAACTTGTGTGAGTTCAAAGCCTTTTGGAACTTTGTTGGATTCGAGAGTCCTCATCCACCGACTGCCGATCTGCTGGGGCAAAGGGGGATCCTGTCCTACTCCCTGGTACTGCCAGGAAACTCAGCTCAGAAACAGAGGCAGAGGTTCTGACAATTATTGTGAGTGGATTTTTTTTTAATTTCTCTTTTCCATTTTATTATTTGTATATAAAAAGTCACGGATTTCTGTACATTGATTTTCGTAACCTACCACTTTATTTTACAACTCTATTGTTTCTAAAAGCTATTTTTTGTAGTCTTTATTATTTTCTAGGTATAGTGTATAATGTTATCTACAAATAGAGGTTTATGTTCTTTCTGATCTGAATGCCCTTAATATATCTTTATTTCCTAATTTCCATGACAAGGAATTTCAACACTATTATTAAAATTAATGATGATAGTAGAAAAACTTGTCTTGGTGCCTGATCTTAAAGAATTTCAGCTCTCCACTATTGCACGCAATTTTTGCTGTAGAATTGTGCTAAATGGCTTTGGCCATGTCAAGTTCCTTCTACTCCCATTTTATTGGATTTTTATCATGAATGAATGTTATATCTTGTTGAATACTTTATCTTAATATATTAATATGAACATATAATTTTCATTTTTCCTGATACTCGTGTGGTACATTACATTGATTGCATATATTAAACCATTCTTGCATCCCAGAGAGGAATCACATTTGGTATATGATTGTTTTGCTGTATTATTGGGCTCAGTTGGTTAATATTTTGTTGAGGATCTTTGTATCTATGCTCATCGGGGTTATAGTTCTATAGGCTTTCTTTGCAGGGGGTGATGTTTCTGTCTTCTTTTTGTATTCGGGTTATTTTTGCTTTACAGAAACTTAGATAAAACTTTCAGAGTCTGACTTTAACTTTATGAAAGAGCCGGAAAAGAATTTATTGAAGGTTTGGAAGAATTCACTAATGAACCCATCTTGATCTGACCTTATGTTTGGTGGAGATTTTTTAATTAACTTTTCAGTTTCCTTTATAGTGATAGGTCAGTTCAGGTGCTCTGCTTCTTCTTGGTTCAAATTTGGGAGGTCATAAGAATCCAAAAATATATCCATTTCTTCTGGTCTTCCTGTTTTTTGTCATAAAAATGCTAAAAGTAATCCCTGGTGATCCTTTGAATTTCTATGGTATCTGTTGTGACGTCTCCCCCTTTCATTTCTGAACGGTTTACTTTCTAGGGTTTTCTTTCTTTTTGAACCTTTTAATGGCTTATTAATACTATTTTTTCGAAAACCAGTCTATGAATCTTGATTGGTGCATTTAGGCCATTGATATTGAGTAAGCTTATTGACATAAAGTTTTCTTTTTTGGCATCTTTTTGTAGAAGTTAAGAGTTCTAACTTGTATTTAAGGCTCTGAAGTTTCTGAGTTGTTGCTTTTCTTTACAGTTCCATATTGTTCCTTCAAATACAAATGACAGTTTAGCTGGGTAGAGTATTCTTGGACAGATGTTCATTTCATTGAGTGCTTAAAAAGCTATATCTCACCATTGTCTTTTGAACTGCAGGATATCACTTGATAAATCTGCTGTGAATTTTAAGGAGCTCATTTGTATGTAATTTCCTTCATTAATCTTACTGCTTTTCACTATCTATATTTTTGCCCTTTGTCATTCTGATTATAATGTGTATTAGAGTATTTTTATATGAGGTTTCATTAGGCCTGTATTTTCCAGCCTCTTGAATCTGGGTACATATACTCCTCACTTCTGGGATCTTCTCAGCTATTTTTTTTTTTTTTTTTTTGGTCGGCGCGCTAGGGGTTACTCTGGTTCTGCTCGGTTTCTCTGCGGTGGAAAAAAAAGCCCCGTATTTTGTTTGTTTGTTTTGGGGGCCACATCTGGCTGTACTCAGGATTTACTATGACTCTGTAATAGAGATATTCCTGGTGGACTCAGAGAACCATACATGGTAGATCAACCAGGCCTAATGTGTGCAAGGCAAGTACCCTACCCACTGTACTATCTCTCCAATCCAGCTCTGACTTCTTTAACTTATATTCTTCATTGGAATTGCCTTGTTATTCCTCCACATCCCTAATAATTCTTATGGTTTTCCTCTTGAATTCAGTCCATAATTCTCTCATGTGACAGTCTTTTATTTTGAGGCTTCCCCCCCCCCATATTCTGTTGTTTTCTGGAAGTTTCCTGTGTCTCATCTTAGAGATCACTGATTTTTATCCCCACTGCTGTTATTCTACCACCAAGGTCTTCCATTAATGTTTTAGTTCACCGACCAAATTGTTTCTGTCATTTCTGATTGTGGTTTTCTCATTTTTGGTGTCATGATTTATTTGTACTCATACCCTCAAGACCCTGAACGAACAGTTTGAGGCTCTTCGTATTCCTGAAGCATCCAGATGCCATTGGGCTACACTGGCACGTGATAGGGTCAAATGGAAATATTACTGGTGCCTGCTCAAACAAATCGATGAATAACAGGATGTCAAGTGATCAAGTGATCAAGTGACTCTCAGCATGTGCTCTCCAGTGGCCATATCTGAGGCAGTATAGAGGTGCTGGGTGGGTCATCTGAGCTACTATCTTCACTTCCTAAGCATGGTGATTTTCTCACTGCTTCCTCACAGTTGCCTTCTAGCGTTGAATCCTTCTAGTTCACCACTTATACCCTGCATCTAGGAAACTCTTTGGAGGAACCAACCGGGTTTTGCTCTCTCTCTTCCCCATTGGAGTTATTCCAAACACTTTTGTTATTATTGAATAGTTATTTAGAGCTTCATGTGAGGATTCCTAGTCTCATTGGAATCAGTCAATGAGGTTTACGTCTCATTGACCCTGTTAATACTCTGGCTATAATCAAGGATTCTGCCATTTATCTGAACCTTTGTTAGCAGGTTAATAACAACCATGATTCCCATGACAACCTTTGTTAATTTTTTGTGGGAATAAATGACTAGGGCTAAGATCAAGCTAATGATAGTACAGTGTAGTTGGGGGCAACCAAGCCATTCCAATGTTTTTTAGTACAAAAGTGGACTTCCTCCCCTTTGGGTATAGCATTAGCCACTGAGCCAGGCTCCTAGTGAGCAGTGCTTTCTGTAGGTGGGCAGGGCAAGATGACATGTGTGCCTATTGTTTTTTCCTTTTTTTAAGAAAGCCTCAAGTGAATATACTGTGTGTTTCATAACAATTGGATATAAGAGGATATGCAAACTGTAAAATGTAGTGTCCTAGTCAAACATATCTTCTTTTACATCAGCTGATAGTAGTTTAGGACAAACAATATATAGGACATACAATTTTCCCTTCTGCTTTCAATAAGGGTTTTCTTGCCTATAGAGTATTAAATTTATAAAATTTTATCAAATTTATCACTATCACTATCTTCTCATTCATCATCGATTTGCTCAAGCAGGCACCAGTAACATCTCCATATGATCTGTCTCATGCAAGTAGAGCCCAAGGGCACCTGCTTGCTCCAGGAACATAAAGAGCCTCAAACCATTCCATCAGGTCATGGGAATGAGGTCTATAATTGTTACTGGTATTTGGTATATCAAATACGACACGGGTAACTTGCCAGGCTCTGCCATGCGGGTAGAATACTCTTGTGGTCATCTCAAGACTGCTGCAGGGTGGATCTCGATGAGCCGGGCTGTGATAGGCTGGTCTGCTGGGTGGAGTTCTGACGAGGGGAAGTCTGGATGTGGAAAATGGAGGCCCTCATGGAGTGGGGGGGGTCGTCTGGCTTGTTGTGAGGCTCTGCTGGGGTGGCGGGCCAGGGCTAGAAACTGCTATCCCTCCCGGGCGCCTCATGAGTGGCTGGGCACAGGGAGAGCCAGTAGCAGCTCTGCCCCATGTCTGTGAGTCTCTGGATCAGCATACCTGGGCTGGATTAAAAAAGACTGCTACAGGGTGGATCTCCATGAGCCGGGCTGTGATAGGCTGGTCTGCTGGGTGGAGTTCTGACGAGGGGGAAGTCGGATGTGGAAAATGGAGGCCCTCATGGAGTGGGGGTCGTCTGGCTTGTTGTGAGACTCTGTTGGGGTGGCGGGCCAATGCTAGAATCTGCCATCCCTCCCGGGCACCTCATGAGCAGCTGGGCACAGGGAGAGCCAGTAGCAGCTCTGCCCCATGTCTGTGAGTCTCAAATTTATATAAATAAAATTTATAAAAGTTTAGCAAATTTATATAAACAAAATTTATAAAATTTTAATAAACATTAATATTTTGCATCATTTAAAAATCCAATGATTTGTTCTTGTCTTTATATTATTTTAATTACTTATTCTATTTCTAATTTCATAGATGTGGGGTAGTTAATTTGGGAATTCATCATCCTAATAAAAAAATCTCAAGAATGGGATATGCCCCTAGGTAAAATAGTTTCAGTCTAAAATAAATGGGTGCAGGGCGGGGCCGATGCCTGCCTTCCCTGCCCTATGCTAGGCTGATGGGCATCCTGGGGTTGGGGCAGGTTTTGCTCCTTGCCTGTCCTACCCCAGGCACCCAGAGGCCAGAAAACTTCACCAACACAACTACAGTCATCCTCGGGGTCCAGACTCCATAACTGGACACAGCCTGATCCCCATGGCATGCAGGCACAAAGCACCCTCGTGATATCTCAAAACCTGGTATACCACAAATATGTGGGAGTCAGAGGTTAGGCAAGACAGAGAAAAGAACAGTGTGCTGATAATCATTGAAATGATAATACCATGTGAGAACTGAGCATTACGATAGGCAAAAGATACACATGATAACCTCTAAATGTATGGGAATCCACAGTGTGTAAGAAAGGGAAGCTAGAGAGAGATAGAGAAAGAATAGAGAGAGAAAGGGAAAAAGAGAAAAGAGATAAAGAGCCTTCCATAGAGGCAAGCTAGGGAGGGGGAAGGAAGTGGGGACAGGTGGTGGGAAACGGGCACAGGTGGAGGGATGGGTGCTGGAACACTGTATGACCGAAACTCAAGCATGAACATATTGTAATTGTATATCTCACAGTGGTATAATAAAACATTAATTTAAAAAAAAAACAAAAAGCAATAAAATAAAATGGTTTTGCAAAAATGCACCAAGGAAAGAATAAATCACTGTCACTGATCACTGTCTTCCCGTTCATCATCGATTTGCTCTAGCAGGCACCAGTAACATCTCCATATGTCCTGTCACATGCAAGTAGAGCCCAAGGGCACCTGCTTGCTCCAGGAACATAAAGAGTCTCAAACCATTCCATCAGGTCATGGGAATGAGGTCTATAATCATTACTGGTATTTGGCATATCAAATACGACACGGGTAGCTTGCCAGGCTCTGCCATGTGGGTAGCATACTCTTGTAGTCATCTCTAAATCCAGCATTTATTGAAGAACTGCGCGGCAGCTTGCAGCCGCACAAGCCTGGCTGTGATAGGCTGGTCTGCTGGGTGGAGTTCTAACAAGGGGAAAGTCTGAATGTGGAAAATGGAGGCCCTCAGGAGTGGGGGATCGTCTGGCTAGTTGTGAGGCTCTGCTGGGGTGGCAGGTGGGGCTAGAACCCGCCATCCCTCCCGGGCGTCTCGTGAGCAACTGGACACAGGAGAGGCCAGTAGCAGCTCTGCCCCCATGTCTGTGAGTCTCTGGATCAGCATACCTGGGCCAGATTTTAAAAAGGCTGCTGCAGGGTGGATCTCGATGAGCCGGTCTGTGATAGGCTGGTCTGCTGGGTGGAGTTCTAAAGAATAAATAGATAAAAATATATGCCAGCTGCAAAAATGCACCAGGCAATTATAGAATAAGACTATTTAGAGTCAGTCTTTCAGATGGAGGGAGTACATGGGCAAAATTAAAATATGAAACTTTCAAGACTTTGAATTTTAAGAGTGCCTCATGACAGCTATGTAAAATACCCCAGCCTCTGCTGTTCATGAATGTTGATGTGCTTACTAACTGTCCTTAATGTCTCTGTCAACAGTGGCTCACACTTTGGGAGACTGAGTGAGTGGCGGGGACCAACATGATATTGAATAACTGGCCTGCCTGTGAGATCAATGATGGCTTCCCAGGCAATGATGCCTAATGATGGTTAAGTCTTGGACAGTCCCATGTTCATCTGTCTCCCGTGTGTCTCTCATCCTCTGCAACAGACCATTTCTGGAGGGGGATCGAAGGTGTCATTCTGATTAGCTTCAGACAAACTTCTCAGAAGAATTTATTTTAAGACCTACTTTCAGGTGTATTGAGATCACTTGTATCACTTGTCTTCCCATTGTTCATCGATTTGTTCGACGGGCACCAGTAACGTCTCCATTCATTGGGAATGAAGTCCATTATTGTTACTGTTTTTGGCACATCGAATACACCACATGTAGCTTGCCAGGCTCTGCCATGGCTTTGAATTTATCCCGGGGGTCCAGTCAGCTCTCAGGATAGAAGCATTTTCATCTCTTTCTTTTTCTCCTCCTCAGTGGATAGTGTAATTTGTAATAGGACAGGTCTTCAGGGCCATTGAGTACTGGGCTTGAAATCGGCTTTCTCTTAGGTGGGGCTCTGATGAGCTGTGGAGTCTGGACGTTGAAAATGGATGCCATTTTGGTGCAGGGGCTTCCTCTGGCTTCTTCTTAGGCTCTACTGGGGTGGCAGGGCAGGGCCAGAACCCACCCTCCCTCCTGGATGCCTCATAATTAGTGGAGCATGGGAAGAGCTGGTAGCAGCTCTGCCCCGTGTGTCAGTGTCTCTGGATCACAGCCGACAGCCCGGAGCAGTTCATGGGCAGGTCGACCAGGCCTCCTGGAAGTGACAAAGGTGGGGTATTGAGATATAGTTAACAAATAAACTTTCTGCATGTGGGGCTGGAGAAACAGCCTTGCTTAACCTGTCATCAGACATGTCTTCAGGTACCTATTTCTAGTTTGACTCGTTTTTTTTTAATTTTTTTATTTTATTTTTTTTCTGTATTTTTTTTAATTTTTTTATTTTTAAAATTACAAAGATATACAATTAAAAAGTTCATATTTGGGTTTTGGTCTAATTTTTTTATTTTTAATGATTCTTTATTTTCAAAAAAAATTTTTATTAAAGCACCATGAATTACAAAACCCAAATTACATAGTTGGGTCCTACGTGCTGGTTCTTGACAATCATGCATGGGTAAGGTGCACGCCTTGCATGCAGCAGATCCGGGTTTGATTCCCAGAAGCCCATATGGTTCCCGAGCTTGCCAGGAACAATTCCAATTCCTGAGTGCAGAGCCAGGAGTAATCCCTGAGCACCACTGGGTGTGACCCCAAAAGGAACAAATAAAACTCAAGAAATTTAGTGTGCATAAATTATACTGTATTGTCAATGATTACTAACATTAAGTTATCTAATACTAATAGCACATTAAAAAATCATACACCAGGTCCACCTCCCTCATTGCTACCATGCAGACTCACCCACGGGCCCAACTCTACAGATTCACAACTAAATCACCAAGGAGAGGCAACAACCAACCAGCTAAAATTCACTGAGACACCTTTCTCGGTGGATGAAACTCTGGTGTGCCCTCAGGAGGTGGCGAGGCTGAGTACCTGCCTGCTAAGACCTGCCTCTGACATACCCCAATGGCGCAGGCAGGTACACCATGGGATCCACTCCACGCTTCACAAATACTCTTCATACCCCAATGGCGCAGGCAGGTACACCATGGGATCCACTCCACGCTTCACAAGTACTCTTCACATCCCAATGGCGCAGGCAGGTACACCATGGGATCCACTCCACGCTTCACAAATACTCTTCATACCCCGATGGCGCAGGCAGGTACACCATGGGATCCACTCCACGCTTCACAAATACTCTCCATACCCCAATGGCGCAGGCAGGTACACCATGGGATCCACTCCACGCTTCACAAATACTCTCCTGGTCCCCAGGCTGAGCAGCTTCCCCATTCCTACACTCCCAAAATCCTCTCCAGCTACATTCATCTCGCACCATGTTAGCTCATGTTAACACCACTATGTTAGCCCAGACCATAGATCCAGAATTTTCAGGACCTAACTCAATATTGAAATTCCAGTAGGAGCACACAAAATTAGAATGGAAAGTAACATAGAACTAAACTCAACAAACAAAAACAATAACAAAGAAGAATCAACTAGTAACAAACAACCGCAGAATTCTTAGACAAGGACTTAACAACCCTGTGATGATATAAAAATTTCCACATAAAGAGAAGCAATGTTATTATATACATAATGTTTTATTACGTATATATTATGTAATAATATGTACATATAATATATAGTCATATATACGTATAATATATGTAATGTTTTTATTACATATATATTTTATAGAACGATTTGAGGCTCTTCATATTCCTGAAGCAACCGGATACCATTGGACTACATTGGCATGTGATAGGGTCCAATGGAAATGTTACTGGCGCCGCTCGAGCAAATCGATGAATAACGGGATTCAAGTGATCAAGTGATCAATGTTTTTATACAAATTGGAGCTTTCTTATCTAATCAATTTCAACTCTAGAATTGTATCAATAGTTAAGACTTTTTCTACATGAACTAAATTTTCCCCCTTAATTTTTATTATACCACTAAGACATACAATTATAAAGATGTTCATAATTGAGTCTCTGTCATACAGTGTTCCAGCACCCATCCTTCCACCAGTGCCCCATTCCCACCACCAATATCCAAACACTCCCTCCCACCCAACCCCAGCCTGCCCTGAACTAAATTTTTAAAAATATTTTTAAAAAATCATATACCATTAATAAGTGGGATTCATCCCAGAGATGCAAAGATAGCTTAATATACACAAAATTAGTTAATATGACATAGCATATCAGTAAGAGGAATGATTAAAGTAATATGATCATACACATCGATGCAAAGACAACTTTTTTAATTTTATTACACCACTGTGAGATATACAGCAAAAACAACTTTTGACAGGTTCCAACACCCATTTGTGATAACAAAAAAAAAAAGCCAATAAAATAGAGGCTTAAAAATAAAACCTTCCTCAAGATAGTAACAGCTATCCATAAAAAAAGACCATAGCCTAGTGCTGAAAGTAGGTAAAGGGACATACATACCTGATAACCTTTCAGTAGCTGTATTGCAAATCATAAGGCTTGAGAAGAAAGAGACAGAGAGAGAGAGAGAGAGAGAGAGAGAGACAGAGAGAGACAGAGAGACAGAGAGAGACAGAGAGACAGAGACAGAGAGACAGAGAGAGACAGAGAGACAGAGACAGAGAGAGACAGACAGAGCGAGACACAGAGAGAGACAGAGACAGAGACAGAGAGAGAGAAGGGAAAGTGCTTGCCATAAAGGCAGGCTGGTTGGGGGCAGGAGGGAGGAGCCGGAGGAAACAGGACGTGCGCACTGGTGAAGGGAGGGGTGCCGGAGCATTACATGACTGACACCCAAATCATGAACAAATTTGTCACTGTGCATCTCACTATGATTCAATTCTTAAAAAGTAATTTAAAATAGTCCGTGTGCCATCTTTTTCCCAGGTTCTTCAAGTGCGCCAGCCCCCATTCTGAGGCTCCTGCGCCATTTAAGACCCCTTCCTGGGCCCGGTGAACTGAGCAAGTCCCTTGCAAACCCAAAAGCACACCCCAACAAAGCCTTTGCATAACTAGACTGCCCTTCAACTCCTTCACACCATTTCAAGGTTTCTTGGCTCTTCTGTGTTTCCTCAATTATATCTATTCAAACCCTTCTATACAAATGGAAATATTGAAATGCAGACCTGTAAAGTAGCATCCCGAGGGGACATTGTTAGATTAATGAATTGTGAAGACTGCAGCTTGCTGGAAAGACTAGATCCGACCTCTGATACCTGCGAATCTGAAGCTCGGGTTAGAGCACCCACAAATCTTTAGGAACAAAGGCCAAATAAAGGTGTTTTCAGCTGCGTTAGCAGACAGGGACAGAAGAGAGAGGGTGCGGCCCAAAGTTGCCTTGGCAGGGGCGACCGTGCCCACCGTGAGCTGGCTTTAGTGGTCCCACCGGCCTGTGCTGGCTGAGCCTTGGGCAACAAGGAGGAGCGGTCCACAGCCAGGGTGCTGTTGTCTCAGGCGTCAGCTAGTGCTTAGGCTGTCCCCCGGCCAGCACAATCCCAGACGCTCAGACCCTCTGCAGGACGCTGGCTGGCAGGGCCGTGCGGCTGGGAGGGCGGGATCAGGGCCGTACCCGGTGGGTGGCCCCGAATCCCCGCTGTCAGCGGCTACGGTGCAGTTCTCACTGTGTCCACCAGGCGGCGACGGCAGCTCCCGCAGCCACACAGCCGGTGAGCGTCCACTGAGACAGGTGGACTGCGGGCATGTGTGGGGGCGACGGGCGACCCTCCAGAGGATCAGGCGCTCCCTTCCCCTTACCGGTTGCCCCTTGCCCACCCCTCAGGCCGCCTCTCATTTGGCAAAAGACCCGCTCCGCCGCCTGCGCTCCCGGGTCCAATTCCCTTGAAACTTCCCTAGCTGCAGCCAGACCGCCAAGGAAGCAAAGGGCAAACAGTCTGTAAGAACAGAGTTTGCAGAGAGAAGAAGGGCACACAAGTCGGGCCTTTTGTTGGTTCCTATCCCTCCTTAAATGCTCTATTTGGGAAAAGTTCCAGCGTGTGACTCTTTTGTCTTTGCAGTAAAGGGCTTTTGTTTTTGTAAGTAAGACACAGGGAACGTCTGTTCTTTGGGAAATGCGTTCTTTGGGGAAAGTTCAACTTTACATCTCTTTCCCCTTTGGAGTTAGGGGCAACTGCTTTTAAAAACTAGCTGCAACGTTTGCCCTTTGGAATCAACGGGGAAATGCAGTCTGCTAAAAATGCAGTTTTCAGTAAGAAGAAGAAATTAGAAATGTGGCCTTTTACAGGATACTTTAATTCCTTAAAATGCATGTTTTGGGAGAAGTTCCATTTTGTACCTCTTTTCTTCTTTTTAGGGAATTTTGTTTCTATATGCTAGAAAAAGTGAAAATTGCACTGAAGTCAATGGGAGATCATAATCAGCTATATATACAGTTGTCGCAGAGAAGAAAAGATGTTTCACTTCAGCAATTACTAGTCACGTTTATCACCAAGAACTCCCTCTTGTGGCCAAAGTCGAACCTTCTCTTTTCTCCCGTGTGACTACATTCTAGCTACTAAACACTAGCTGCAGTAAGACCCCATTGGAATCAATGGGGAAACGCAGTCTGTTTGTTTTTTTAAATATTTTATTATACCACGGTGAGATATACAATTACAAAGATGTTCGTGTTTGGGTTTCAGTCATACAGTGTTCCAGCACCCATCCCTCCACCAGTGCCCATTTCCTACCACCAATGTCTCCGATTCCCTCCCCCTCCCCCAGCCTGCCTCTATGGCAGGTTCTTTATCTCTTTACTCTCTTTCTCTTTCTCTCTTCCTTCTCTTACATATTGTGGATTGTAATACATACACTTAGAGGTTATCATGTGTATCTTTTGCCTGTATTTAATGCTCAGTTCTAGGTTGGTATTAGTACTTTCCACAATTATTAGCACACTGTTCCCTTCTCTGTCTTACCTAACCTCTGACTCCCACATGTTTGTGGTAATTTACACCTTTGACAAGACTTCCCTGATCCATGTTTTTCCTGACTGTGGATCTTGGTATAACAATATGCATATGTGTGTGTGTGTGTGTGATGCAAATAAATGCAGTTATTCTATGCCTGTCTTTTTCCTTCTGGCTAATTTTACTCAACATGATCCTCTCCATGTCCATCCATTTATAGGTAAATTTCATGACTTCATTTTTCCTAACAGCTGCATAGTATTCCATTGTGCAGATGTACCAAAGCTTCTTTATCCAGTCATCAGTTCTCAGGCACACTGATTGTTTCCAGGTTTTGGCTATTGTGAATAGTGCTGCTATGAAAATTAAAGTGCAGATGGTGTTTCCACTGTGTTTTTGGCTTCCCAGGGTATATTTTCAGGAGTGGTATGGCTGGGTCAAATGGAAGCTCAATTTCTAGTCTTTGGAGGAATGTTCATGTTGTTTTCCAAAAAGGATGTACCAGTCGACAAACCCACCAACAATGGATGAGAGTCCCCTCTTCCCCCATCCACGCCAGCACTGTTCTTGTTCTTTTGGATATGTGCCAGTCTCTGTGGTGTGAGATCATATCTCATTGTTGTTTTGTTCTTTATTTTTTTGTGGGGGTCACACTCAGCAATGCTCAGGGGTTTCTCCTGGCTCTGCACTCAGGAATTACTCCTGGCGGTGCTCGGGGACCATATGGGATGCTGGGGATCGAACCTGGGTCGGCATGGCCGGCCACGTGCAAGACAAACGCCCTACCCGCTAGGCTATTGCTCCGGCCCCTCATTGTTGTTTTGATTTACAGTCTGTTTTAAAAAAAAGTTTTCTGAGGGGAAAATCTACAAGTGGATTCTTTTGCAGGATCTTTTATCTCTGTGAAGTGCATATTTCATGAAAAGTTCCATTTGGCATCTCTTTTCTCTTGGCTTTTATTTCTATTATGCCAGGAACATAAAACTCCCATTGAAATCAATGGGAGAGCACTATCAGCTAAATACACAATTTTATCAGAAAAGAAAACATGTAAAATTTGGATCTTCAACTGCTTTCTTCAGCTCTATGAACTGCATCATTTGGTAGAAGTTCAGCTTTCTATCTCTTTCCCCTGTGGAATTACGCATGCTTGTTTCCATATGCCAGCAGAGGGAAGCTCCCAATGAAATCAATGGTAAACGCAACCTATTAAAACATAGTTTACTGAGAAGGAAAAATCTACAAGTGTTTTCTAATGCAAGATTCATTAGTTCCTTAAATTGCATCTTTTGGGAAAAGTTTTAATTTGTACCTTTTTTCTCTCTGGAATTGGGGTCTGTTGTTTTAACATACAAGAAACAGGAAAACTCCCTTTGAAATCAATGGGAGATTGCAATCAGCTTATATATGCAGTTTTCTTGGGACAAATAAGATCTTCCACTTGGGCACATATATTCACCTTTATCTCCAAGAGCTTGCTCTTGTGGCAAAAGCTGAACTGTCTATCATGTCCCCTGTGGAGTTAAGGACACTTGTTTCTTAATATTTAGCTGCAGTGTGACTCCTTTTAAAATCAATGGGAAGGGCTGGAGCAATAGCCCAGTGGGTAGGGCATTTGCCTTGCACGCGGCAGGCCCATGCCGGCCCAGGTTCGATCTCTGACATCCCATATGGTCCCCTGAGCACCACCAGGAGTAATTCCTGAGTGCAGAGCCAGGAGAAACCCCTGAGCATTGCCAGGTGTGACCCAAAAAGAAAAAAAAATCAATGGGAAAACACAGTGAGTTTAAATTGCAGTTTTCTGAGGAAAGAAGAAACCAACAAGTGGGATGTTTTGCTCAATCCTTTACCTGTTTGAACTGTGTCTTTAGCTAGAAGTTCCACTTAGTACCTCTTTTCTCTTTGAGGATAGGGACTTTTGTTTTTTACCTGTCAGAAACATGAAACTCACATAGAAATCAATGGTATATAGCAATCTACTAAGTGCGGATTTTTCTCACAGAAGATTACACCTAACTCTTGGACCTTTAACAGGTTTCTTCAGCTCAGGGAACTGCATTGTTTGGGAGAAGCTCAGATTTCTAAATCTTCTCCCTGTGGAGATATGGGTTTCTAAATACTAGCAGCAGTGAGACTCACTTTGAAATTGATGGGAAAACACGGTATTTTAAAAACAAACAACATTGATGTATTTCAGATTGCTTCATTTGTTTTTACTGAATAATTTGGGAGGAATTTCCTGTTTTTAACTTTTTCCTGTTACTTTACAGTACTTATTTCTGCATACCAGCAGCAGTGAATCTCCTTATTGAAATTAATGGAAAAACACAATCTGCTAATTCCAAGGATTTCCAAGATAGGAAGAGACATACAACTTGTGTTCTTTAAGGACACCTTCACTTCTTTGACTCCATATTTCTATCTCTTTTCCCTGTGAAGTTGGAACCACTTATTTCCATACACCAGTAGAGGTGAATCTTCCATTGAAAACAATGAGAAAAAAAGCAATCTGCTCAATGTAAATTTTTTTCAGATAATAAAATACATACCATTTTGGTATTTTCCAGAGTGCTTCATGCCTTGAACTAAATAAATTGGGAGAAGTTCCAGTTTTTTACCACTTTTTCCTGCTGAGTTATAGTTGTTTTCTGCACACCAACAGCAATGCATGTTTTCTCAAAAGAAGAAAAAACATGCAACTTGCATTCTTTTAAGAGTTCTTCACCTCTTCTGCCTGCATCTCTTGAGAGAAGTTCCACTCTCTTTCTTGTTTCCTTATACCAGCAACAAGAAGACTCCCATGGAAATCAATGCGGAGAAAGCAATCTGCTAAAAATGCAGTTTTCTAAGAGAAGAAAAGACCTGCAAATTGGCCTCTTTCCAGGTTCTTTCATTTCATTCAACTGCATATTTTGGGAGATGTTCCAGTTTGTACTTTTTTCTCTGTGCAATTACAGGCACTTGTTACAAGCAGTGATTCAAATGCCATTGAAAGCAACGGGAAATGTAAATTGCTAAAATCTGTTTTCTCAGAGAAGAAAAAACTGACAACTTGGGCAGTTTCCAGTTACCTTTATGTCCTTAAACTGCGTCTTTTGAGAGTAGGTCTTATTTCTACCTTCCATTGAAACCAAAGGGAAAATGCAATCTGCTACAAATAAAATTTTCTTTCACAGAAAACGTCTACTGCTTAGGCACTTACTGCCTACCTTCCTTTCACCTCCTGGAACTGTGTCTGTTGGTATTTCAACTTTCTCTTTCCCTGTGAAGGTAGAGTAACTTGTTTATAAGTACTAGCAGGAGTGTGACTTTTATAGACATAATGGGAAAATGAATACCATTAAAGATGTAGTTTGCTGAGAGAAGAATAAACCAACAATTTGGGCAGTTTCCACATTCGTTTATCTTCTTGCTGATAAAAGAAAATTTTGAAGTTCAGTTTGTACCTATTTTCTCTTTGGACTAAGAGCATTTGTTTCTATATATACCAGAAGCAGCAAAGCTCCCATTGAAATCAATAAGAAAACACAGTATGGTAAGAACAGTTTCCTCAGATAAGAAAAGACCTCCTACTTGGGCATTTTGAAGGTTCCTTCACCTCTGTGAACTGCGTCTTTTGGGATAATTTTCACTTTGTATCTCTTTATCCTCTGGAATATACTTGTTTCCCTGTATCAGCAACGGTGAAACTCACATTGAAATCAATGGGAAATCGCAATTTGTTAAAAAACATAGTTTTCTGAGACTGGAAAAGACATGCATTGTGAAAATTGTCCAGCTTCCATCAATTCCTTGAAATGCATCTTCCAGAAGAAATTTCAGTTTGTACCTCATTTTTCTATGGAATTTTGGCACTTGTTTCTAAATAACAGATGCAATAAAACTCCCTTTGGAATCAATGGGGAAATGCAATCTGCTAAAAACCAACTTTTGAGAGAAGAAGAGACATGCAAATTGGTCCCTTTCCATGTTCCTTCATAATCAATGAACTGAATATTTTGGGATAACTTTCTGGTTGTACCTCTTTTCACTGTAGTTACATGTGTTTCCTTTTCACTAGCAGCAGTTAAACTGCCATTGAAATCAATGGAAAACGCAGAACAATAAAAATGCACTTTCCTCAGAGATGGAAAAATGATGATTGATAATGTGCCTTATTACGTGATTTGTTTCCATGTGCTTAAACTGCATCATGTGAGAGAATTTATAGTTTGTACCTATTTCCACTGTGGAGCTAGGGGTACCTATATCTACATTGCACCAGCAGTGAAAACCCTGTTGAAACCAAAGGGGAAAACTGCTAAAAATGCAGGTTTTTTCCTAATAAAAAACTTGGCCATTTACCACCACCATTGAGCCAACTTTTGGGTGAAATTCCGCTCTCTATCCCTTTTCCCTGTGGAGTTAGAGGCACTTGTTTCTACATACCAGCAAGAGTGAAACTCCCATTGCAATCAATGGGAAAACACACTGATGATATGCATTTTTCTCAAAGAACAACTAAAAGTCCGCAGCATGGGCATTTCCAGTTACCTTTGTCTCCTAAAACTGCCTCTTTTGGAAATTCAGCATTCTATGCCTTTCCTTGTGGAGTTACGGGAAATTGTTTCTAAATATTAACAGCAATGCTATTCCCAATGAAATAAATGGGAAAGCGCAATCTGCTGAGAGAGAGAGAGAGAGAGAGAGAGAGAGAGAGAGAGGAGAGCTCTTCAAGATGGAAAGTTTCCACTGACCTACACTTACTTGGGCTATGTCTTCTGGAGAGGTTCTACTTTCTATCTCTTTTTGCTGTGAAGGGACACTTTTTTTCTTTTGCTTTTGCTTTTATTTTTTCCCCAAATTTTATTACACCACTTTTAGACATACAATTGCAAGATGCTCATGTAGAGTTTTGGTTCTACAGTGTTCCAACACCCATCCCTCCACCCGAACCCATCTCCCATTACCAATGTCCCCACCCCCTCCCGCTCCCACACCTCAACTACTTGGTGGGTTCTGTATATCTTTTCTCTCCTCTCTATCTCTCCCTCCCGCCAAACTTTCCTGCACATGGTAGAATGCAGTACATTAAAGGACATAACTGTTTCCACTAGTTTGATGGACCCTCATGGTCAGCATCTGGACAGCAAAGGTGGCGGCTAGTGTGGTGGGTGAGTCTCATCCGGCTGCTTCCGGGACACCCCCCAGAGGTGATGGGCCCACTCCCAAAACCCATCTGTCCTCCTGGGAGCCCCATGGTCAGCTGAGCCTGGGGAGAGCTGAGTTCCAGCTTCCCAGCCGCGTTTGAGAGCTACTTTTTTTTTCCAATAGAACAGTATCATGAAACTCCCATTGAAATAAATGGAAACCATAATCTGCTAAAAACACAATTTCTTTTACTAAAACAAATTCTTCAACTCGGGTACTCATCAGTTATGTTTATCTTTTTGATCTGTCTCTTTGGGGAGAAATTCAGCTTTTCTCTTTTCCTATGGAAATAGGGGCACTTGTTCGAAATACTAGCAGCAAGCAGTTAGACTCCCAATTAAGTCAATATAAAAATGCGACCTGTTACAAACGTAATTTTCTGTGAAGAAAAGATTTATAACTTGCTCATTTTCGAGGCTTCTTCATATCCTTGAACTGTATCTTTTGGAAGAAGTTCCAGTTTCTACTTCTATTCTCTTTGGAATTAGGGGCATTTTTTTATACAAGACAAAAGCATTGAAACTCCCACTGAAACCAAAGGGAATATGCAATCTGCTAAAGATGCAGTTTTCTCAAAGATGTAAAGACCTGAAATTTGGTTTCTTTACAGGTTCCTTCACAGAATGGAAAAGCATATTTAGGAAGAAGTTCATTTGTACCTCCTTTCTCTATTGCAGTTAAAGGCACTTACTTCTATATACTAGCAGTAGAGAAAAGTGAAGTTGTCATTGGAATCAATGGGAAAATGCAATCTACTGAAAATGCAGTTTTCTCAGTAGTATTCTCCAATGCTAGAGCACTGCTGCATAACAATTACATGTAGTATGTGGAACTGTACTCATAGGGAACCTCCAACATTTGTCTTCTTTTGCTATAAAACTAGGGTTAATTTTTAATTCACAAAATCCATTATACCTCCAATTAAATTAAATTGGAAAACTGATTATAACAAAAGCAAGTATACCCTAATAAAGACTGAGTTACAGTTTCACTACATTAGGATAATATGTAGTATTTTGAACTGAACTTGTAGTGGGATTCTCCAAATTTTATCTTCCTTTCTTATAAGACAAGAATCACTTTGTTTCTTTCCTTGTAATCACTGGACCTCTCATTGAAACCAACAGGAAAATGTACTTTCTTATCAGCGTACTTACTTTTCTCCAAGAAGGAATGAGTTAGTTTCATCCATCCACTACTATTTTAAGTAGTATGTTATACTGAATTTATCAGTATTATTTATCGTATTGATAAATAATATTGAATTTATCAGTATAATTTATCTTAGTAATTTTCAAGTTTTGGCATCTTTTTGCTGTAAAAATCGGTCACTTTTCTTTCACTGAAACTCTCATTGAAATCAGTGGGGACACATCCTCTTATAAATGTATTTTACTCCATGAATGAGCGAGAGATTCACTGTACAATATCTCTATGTAATTCACAGAACTTCACATTGATTGTAAATCTCCAACTCTTAACTTTCTTTCCTAATAAAATTAAGTCACTAGTTCTATGCATTAAACTCTACTGAAACTCCCACTGAATCTCCCCTTGGGGAAACATTTATCCCTAAAAAACAGATTTTTCTCCAAGAATGTCACGAAAGCTTCCCTGCACTACTATTAAATGCAATATGTTATAGTGAACTCCAAGTTTGCTCTTTTGCTCAAAAACTAGGGTCGAATGCTTTGTTCATTGAAATCCCATTTTAACTCCCATTGAAATCAATGAGAAAACTCACTCCGAGGTAGAATGAGCACAGCTTCACTGCACTATTACTGTAGTATGCTGAACTGAAATTGTGGTGAGAATCTCCACGTTTTGTGTTCTGGTGCTATAAAACTCGGGTTTCTTTGTTTCATTGAAATCCATTACAACACCCATTAAAGTCAAGGGGACACACACTTTCTTAAACACACACTTTCTTCAAAAAAAAATTGAGCTCGAGTTTTTTGCGGTATTAATATTGTTGATAGGTACCTATAGTGGGAATCTCCAAGTTTGGTATTCTTGTGCCTATAAAACTAGATTGATTTTTCTTTCATTGAAATCCATTTTAACTACCATTAAAATTAATGGGAAAATTCACGATTGAGAAAAGCAGTATTCTTCAAGGAAGAATTACAGCTTCGCTACAAGTATATATGAAGTATGTTGAACTGAATTTTTTACTAGGAATATCTATGTTTTGTCTTCTCTTGCCATAAAACTAGGATTACCTTTTTCTTTCATTAAAACTCATTGAAATCAATGTTGTGTCTCTATTTTAATAATCTAGATTAGTGTTTCTCAACCCTTTTCCAATCGTTGCCCCCTTCTGACTGTGTATCTGTCTGTGTGTCTGACTGTGTAACTGTACTGAAAGCTGCGAACCACAAGGACAAGGAGCTCAGCAGATCCTGCCCTCAAGTAATGACTCCACAGCACGCTGTCGCTCTGGGGGTCTTTCCCAGATTAATGAGAATCAGCTCTTCTACCTTATTACAGAAACTAAAATTGGGGGGATCTCAGAAGACCTTCAGAGACCATTAACCCAGACTCCGTCACAGCAGACGGGCAAAGTAAAGTGGGACATTAAAGACGCATTAAGCGAAGCCACACAAGCAGGGGAGCAGCAGAAACAAAGCTAGAACCTCGGCGTCCCGACGCTCCTTCGGTGGCCCGGTTGGTCCTGAGCCCACCAAGCCAGGCCTGCAGACCCCATTCCCACGCCCACCATCCCGTCCCACTCCTGCTCTCTCCGGGGACCCAAAGCTCCGCTCGTGGTCCGCCAACGTTATCTAACACGCGGTCCTGCTTCTGGCGGCCTCCCCAACCGGCGAAACACACGAGCGGGAGAAGCTCCCCCCAGTGAAGCAGAAACACCCTCGGGCCCGAACCGCCTCCGCGGGCTAAAGAAACTCCCTCGGCCCCGCCCGTGCGCAGCAGCGGCGCGCGGCAGTGACGTCACGGCCGGCGCCAGCCTGGGCGCGCGGCGCCTGCGCCCGTTGTCCTGGGAGCGTGTGAGCGGGGACATCCCGCACCCGGACCACCCGGACGATCAGACCCCGGCTAGCTCGGCAGTATACAACGTGCCACCGACGGAGACGCGACCGCGCGACACCGGGAGCAGGCCCAGAATGAAAAGTAAGCGTGTGCTCTTTATAATGGAATCATTGGGAATTACCGTATTTATCCGTCCCCGGCGCTTCTTGCTCCAGCGCCAACGGCTAGCGTTGCCGAGAGCCACAGAATTGGAGAAGAGTGGACAAGTTAAACTGGGGGGTGCAGCTGGGGGGACACGGTCCAGTGCGGGATTTAGGACAAAATTGCTCTGGGAATTGCCGCTCTGCTTGCATGGATGGAACTTGAGCCCCGAGGCCCCCAATCTCTCCACCGGGATGTCCCTGTGCTCGGGGCGTCGTGCTAGAAGAGGAGGAGGAGACGTTGGCAGGTCCCTGTGGTTCCTGCCCGCGACCTGGTGTCCGCTTCTGCACCGATGGTGCCCGCTCGGGAAATGCCCTGTAGTGGGGAAGGACCTGGGGGCATGCGGGCATGACGTCACTAGCCCGGGTTTGGGGTAGTAAGAGGCGCTCTGGGGAGAGAAGCCCCAGGGTGGTGTGGGGGCGTTATGGCTGTGTACCTTCGCCTTTGCCTCGCCTCACCCGTGTAACCGGCCGTAGCACGTCGTTTCTGTCTCCTCGTGTGCCTAGTAGGAATTTTAGCCGCTTTGAAGATTGTTCAGGAAAGAGATTACAATGCCCGGCGTGTGATCAGGAGCTTGGCACATGCCGAGTAGCCGGGAGGTGTGTGCTGCCACAGAGCGCCTGTAGCCTTCCGAGTGTAGTCGCAGGCCCTGTGGCAAGTGGTGCAAAGGCGTTCCAGGGCTTTTAGGCCCTTTCAAATAGGTTTGAGGGAGAATCAGACTCATATATAAAATTTGGACCTAATTTGGAACAACTTTGGATTGGTTTTCTTTTCTTTTTTTTTTTCTTTTTTTGTTTTTCTTGGATATACTCAGCTCAAAGGAGCTGACTGGGGTGGAATTTCTAGAGTGTAACTTGAGTTTCACCCTAGTTACGGAGTGCAACAGTTTCAAGTCTTTCAGCCCTTAAACAAGGCCTTCGTCCCAGTCTCTGCCCCTAGGACCATGGTTTTCTTTTTTCAGGCAAACTAAGAGATGTGGAAATTGGTTTATATCCCCAGTTGGAAAAAGTGTGCACATTTTATCAGTTTAGGGCACCATCAATTTTATGGTACCTAATTGTTATGGAGACAGAATTGTAAAAAAGTATTTTTATAAAAAAAATCTTAGAATTAAGATGATCTTCAGTTGATTAGTCTTTTAACCTGTGGTAGTTTGGGATTGTGTTGTTTAGGGTATTTTGTTTCTTTTGTGGGGAAGGAGAGGGTGGTTTGGTTTAGGGTATCTCCGTTGACAGTGCGTGGGCACTGCTCCCAGCTTGGGGTTGGAGGTTGCTCCAGGGAAATCATATAGTGTTGCTCACTGAATCCTGGCCTGCTTGTAAGTAGCATGAGCGCCGACCCATTGAACCTTCTCTCTGGCCCACCTCTAGTACTTTACGCCTATACAGCTCCAAGTGTGGTTTGCTGACTGCTAACAGCATATGTGAGCTTTTATTTAGAAACGTAGAATCTGGGAGTGGAAGCAAAGAATCTGTATATTTTTTATACGAACACAAGGATCCTTACACATTTTGGAAGTCCTGTTCTAAACAAGCATCACCTTGCAGCTCAAGACGAATGTGACCATAGGCGCTGATGCGAGACACCCCAGAAAGCTTTCGAGCCCTGCCGTTTATCCAGCCCATCTTCTGTCTTGAACAAGCATATTTATTTTCATATTTGGACGTGTTGGGTCTTAGAGCCCTATCAAGCGGGATTGATTCTTTCCTTTCATTTTTCGTTTTCTAGGTGAGACCTACCATGCCTTTTCTCAGCAGGAGGCGAAGGAGCTGGAGATTAAGGTATAGTACCTTGCGGAGCTCTGGCAGCTATAGCCATAGTGACAGGGCTGGGCACACAGGTGCCTTGCTGGGACCTCGGGTTCGAATCTCATGCCGAGGTAATCCTGGCAGCTCTACTGCTTGGGTTCTTTGGCGACAAAGGGCCCAGAAAATGATCCAGTGGCTTAAGAAGCATCTGCAGTAAGTGTGAGGCCATGACCTCCGTCTTCGGTGCCTCCACATTTGCTGATGAGCCCAGAAAGACGAAGGGGGTGGGGAGAAGCGTCAGAGCTGTGTAGACCTTCAGTGCTATTTTCGGTTCCTTTACCACATGTTTTCCTCATCTTTCTAGCAGCTGTTTCGGTCTCAATGTCTCAATCAAGGCTTATTGTTCTGATGGTCTGTTTCCATGCCCTGGCCTCCTTTTCCCTGTGTTAAATTTAAGTTTGTGTAGCTGGAACTGGCGTCATTTCCCACGATGTATGGGAGATGCTTACTAGGCTGACCTGAATTTTGACCCCGCCACTGTGGATTAAATCTGGATTGTACAAATAAAAGCGTTGTCTACATGTCAGAAGCTACACGGTGGCTCAGGAAGAGGAGGTTCGGCAAAAATCAAGATTTTGACAGGCTGATGTGTATTTGGCTTCTTCATAAATGAAGGGCCACTTCGGTAATGCAAAGAGAACATTACTAATGAACAAGTCTGAAACCAGCCACCATGCTTATGGGAGTTACCGCGCAAAGCAGCTGGTTCGCATCTTCATGCGCTCACCCTGCCTGTCACTCACAATGGGAGAGCTTGAATCTTATTGGCACGTTAGCTTTAGTTAAACATAGATGCAACAAATGGTCCAAGCAGAAAAGCAGAATTAGGGTGTATAGCTCTTGCCAGCGCTGTGGCAGGCTGGAGGCAGGTGACTTGAGGAAGATTGGAGGGACACACTTGAGGGGCAGTGGTTATTGAGGTCTGTAAAGAGGTAAGATTGGCGTGGTTTCTTTTCCCAGAAGCCCTCTCGGCGCCTGTTCTCAGTCACTGTCAGTGGAGAGAGGGAGAGGTGCTCGGGACAGTTTCTTCCCCATAGCCGATGTGGGGGCCAGGGAGGAGAGCAGCCGCAGGGCAGCCTGAAGGCTGAAATCTGATAGACCCAGTCAGGGAGCAGCGCCACATCCGCCCGCCCTGCCTGGGGGCACCTGGTTTACTCCGGAGCCCTTAAGTTACGCTGTTTTCCCTCGTTTTACCATTGCTTCCTCCAAGGATCTCCTCAGATCTTGCCTTCATCTGCCACGACCAGTGTGATACACTTCTCAAACAAAAAAAGAATCTTTTGAGTTCTTATAAAAACTGTCAAGGATACGAGTATTTTTTCCTTTCAAATATACATTTTTTATTTCCATCACAGATTGGCATTTGTATGTGACTTTGACATCTGGGCAGGTATAATTGCCCGAGCCTTCAGCGTAGAGCTGAGCAGTGCGCAGTGGGTGTCGTTGCAGTGGTGTGTGGGCGGCCATGGGGTCCCGGCAGTGAGACCACCCACCCCTGTCTCCGTAGCATGCTGGAGCCAAGCGGCGCAGAGAAGCCTTCGTGAGGGCCTTCCTGAAGCGCAGCATGCCGCACATGAGCCAGCAGGCCTGCGAGGATCACCTGCAGCGGAAGGCTGTGGTTCTCCAGTACTTCCCGCCGGAGGAAGAAAGCCAAGAAGAAGAAATCCAAAGGCCTCTCTGCCAGGCAGAGACGGGAAATGCGGCTCTTTGACATTAAACCAGAACAGCAGAGGTAAGTCAGATCTTGGCTGCTGCCCTTCTGCACCGCCCCCGCCTGCCACCTCCGCCTCCCCACCCCACCCCTGGGGATTCTTTCAAAGACGGTGGGTCAGGATTTGGGAAATGCTGTGGCTAGCTAGAGTGCTCCATCCGTCCTTGTCAGTCTAAACTTGGGAGCGTTCCCGCTTCTGCCACAAGGGGGCAGTCTTCATTTACCAATCGGAACTATTAGGATTTGGCTTTTAGTTGCAAAGCATATTGAGACTTACTGCTTGGCTTCAGTCCTAGCCTTAACTAATAACACCGGTGCCATAAATGAGTCTGTTGTCTGTGGCAACGGCTGTTTTGTCTTTCAGCTTTCCTCGGAAAAAAAAGAACTGGTGTTTCTTTATATATATCACTTTGTAGCTTTTAATAACATTACACAGAATCTCCCTCTGGGGGTTACTTCCAAAAAAATATGTGCCCACATGTTTCAGAAGCTGTGGAAGGGGTCTCATCGCTGGGAAAGAGACACATCACCGGCTGAGGGAGGATATGCTCGCTCTGGCTGACTCGCCTTTCTGTCTTCTTCACTGTTCAGCACTTGCGTGTCTGAGGACTGATGATAGGCTTTTGCTTCCAGATCTGACAAATAGTCTCGCATGTCCCATGGACAAATAAAGTCTGTCGTTTTCTCTCTTTTTTTTCTTTTTAGCTTTTTTTAGGGGTCATAACCAGTGATGCTCAGGGGCTACCCCAGCTCTGCACTCAGGAATTACTCCCAGCAGTGCTTGAGGGACCATACAGGATGCTGGGGATCGAACCCGGTCGGCCACATGCAAGGCAAACGCCCTCCCGCTGTGCTATTCCTCTGGCCCCGAGTCTTATTTCCTCATGTCCCCTCTTGCACTCCTCTTAGGGTTTAGGTAGCGGGTAGGGCTTCTGCCTGCGCCAGGCTTGCTTTGATCTTGTCTGCGCCAGAAGAACCCATCTGGGTTTGAACTTGAGGTTTTCATTTCTTTAACAAAGATCTTCATGTGAGTAGATTCTCCACAAGGCACAAGATGAGTGATAATGGCTCCACAGGAAGGTCTCTGGGCTCCTCAAGCAGCCTCCCAGAGATACTCACTCACAGACAAAACCTTACATGGGATTTGCTTGACGGCCTGCTCCTCCTTTACTAGACCTGTGAGTTGTTCTTTCCGAACACCAATGACTGAAGTTTATTTCTGTTTATGAGAAGAAGCCCAGATGAACCCCATCCTGGGCTGGTTTGGCAGGCTCCCCGGAGCCTTCAGAGTCTCTCTTAGACACTTGCTGGTAGAAGGAACCCGTTTGAGCTCTCGCTGTTCGGACTGCAGCTTGCAGCAGGAAGATGAAAGGACTAAGGAAGAGAAACTCTCTTCAGTTGGCAGAAACTGAGTCTACGGGAGCGCGCTCAGTGGGGAGTCGGGTTCCAGAGATGACGGCCTTGATTTTAGGGTTTGCACCCAGTCCGCAGTGGCTCCCTTGCTCCTCGGCGTAAGGCTCTGTGTTCTCCGGACATTGTAATTCCAGACTCACATGGCCTAACTTCACCCTTCTGTTGCCGCAGGTACAGTCTTTTCCTCCCTCTGCATGAGCTCTGGAAACAGTACATACGGGACCTGTGCAACGGGCTCAAACCAGACACGTAAGTTGCATTTCTGAAGCTTTTGCTTTGAGGCAGGACTCAAGATAAATCTCACTATAAGGGCGCCTTGGGGGCGGCCCCCCCACTGCTGGCAGAGAAATGTGTATACCTGTCCTCTTTGGGAATTTGTGTTTGCAGCCTCCCTTACGGGCTTCTGTTTGCCTTGTAGGCAGCCTCAGATGATCCAGGCCAAGCTGTTGAAGGGAGATCTTCATGGCGCTATTGTCTCAGGTGATTTCCTCTGGTGCCCACACCACTGCTCAGTGGCAGCACGTGCTGGGGCATGTGCCCCGTGTTCCTTTCACGCCAGATGTTCAGAGCCCTTATAGTGGGGATAACTGTTCTAGTTTTGGCTAGTGGGACCCTTAGATACTCAGTGTCTGTTTACTTCTGCACACACAGACTGTGCTGAGTTTCTCGATAGAACCAGTGGTATTTCCCCTCGCCTGCAATCTTAGACAAAAGTCACTTTCATCCAGTGCCATGGTTTGAAGTGTAGGCTAGAGCCAGACTCCCAGATTGTCGTCTCCAGCACAGACCTCTCTGAGGGAAGGTCAGTTCATCCAGCTCACTGCCCTTCTAGCCTGACTGTGCCCTGGAAATAGCCTCCTGGCTGGCTGCTGACCGTACAGGCATCGCGAAACTCTCAGCCTTCCTCAAACCGGCTTTTCTCTAGTCTCCCTTGTCGCGTCCGTGTAGACGCTCACTATCTACCCTGGTTGTTCCGCCTAAAACATGGGCGTACCACATTCCTTCACTCCTAAACCTCCGGCTCTGCTCCTGCAGCACACTCAACACCTGACTGTGAGCCACAGCCACCGCGCGCTCCAGCACATACTCCTCCCCATCAGAGCCTCCGCTCCCTGAGAGCAAGAGCCAGGCTTTCCACTGGCTAGTGCCCGGCACTACCCGGTGAGTGTTTTGATTGCTTTGGGAACCAGATTGGGAGAGATGAGAGACCCGTAGCAGGTTGTCGTTTAGGCTAGAGTCCAGGAGGTTGTGGAAAGGCCCTGCTGGATGCGGTATTCAGTCGGATTCTGCAGGTGAGCCATGCGTGATGTTACCCGATCAGTCTGACTGGGCCTGAGCGGTGTTGGGCGCAGATGTGACCTCTTGACTCCACAGGCCCCTGTGGGTGCGGCCCTGCAGGAGAGGCGTGTCAGAGGAGCACAGAGACTGGAACCACAGGCAAGGGCTGGAGGAGCCTGGGCTCGTGCCTGGTGTGGTCCTCGTTAATGAACGGCCGCTGCCTCGCTCCATTCTCTGAATCCACTTGTTCATCTGCCGGCTCGCGGGTGGGGCCAGAACCCCTGTGTCCCACAGAGCCAGCACCACAAAGCCTTGAACTCCCTTTTTCTTTTCAGTCGCAAAATCCAAGTGCCCTTCCTATGTGGGTGTGACAGGAATCCTTCTACAGGAAACAAAGCATGTTTTCAAAATCATCACCAAAGAAGACCAGCTGAAAGGTAAGTGGCGGTCTGGGTTATGTGAGGCTTTGGGCTGTGTGCTCCTTGGCTTCGGCCCTTTCCTCATGGTGCTTAAGAGCTCAGCTTGCCCTCTTGGGTCAGCGTGTTGCAGACACTGTACTCCGTGCCTGTAAAGCCCATCCCAGTTCCTTCCTCAGGGCGTGTGTGAGCCCAACCACATTGGAGAACTTCTGGGCCCACCTACAGACATTTGGGTCCGTTTCGGGACCGGGGCCTTCCATTTACCAAACACGACTGGGGGCTGGTAGGCGGAGCAGCAGGGCGCCCAGGTAGAAGCTGTTGCTGCAGTTCTAAGGCTTGATGGTGACTCTCTGGTCCAGGGGCGTGAGTGCTGGGCCCAGGACCCCCCGTCAGATGCCCAGAGATATACATGTATGTACACATATAGAGATATGCGTAGCCCTGTGGGTCTCGTTCAGTAGTCCTCGGGGTGGCAGTGCTTGCGAGCCTCCGTGGCCCTCGTGGGAGGTGCCTTGGGACCACAGGGCCTTGCACACAACAGTCACTTGGGCACAGTCTCCGTAGTCCTTCACAGCCATCTTGCCAGAAATTCATAGCGCTCAAGACCACACTTGGAGGTTTTGTTTCTTTCATTTCTAAGTTTGATTTTCATTGCTGCTTTCTTCCATTCCCCTACCTCCGTCTTCCTCAGATTGTTCTTCTCATTTTATGCCTCATTTATGCCTCAGAAAGTTGTGCACAAGTTTTCCTAGTGAGTATTAAACCCAGAGTTGGGTTGAAAGTTATGTTGGGAAACTTGTTTCTTCCAGTTTGTTTATAGCCTCTGACCCTGCAAATAGTTATCATAGTTTAGATGTGAATAAACTGGCTTTGACAAAACAGTGCTCATAACTCCTGCTCTGTTATTCTCTGGACTCACCCACTTCCTGTTAGCTTTTTCAGTACAATTTTTACATATAATCTGCATAAAAATGAACTATAAAATAAACTATAAAAATGAGCTTAATCCAGGATTTTCTCTCCTTGTTGTTTCCCCCCCAGTTATCCCCAAGCTAAACTGCGTATTCACTGTGGAAATAGACGGCTTCCTCTCCTACATTTATGGGAGCAAATTCCAGCTTCGGTCAAGTGAAAGGTCTGCAAAGAAGTTCAAAGCAAAGGAACAATAGACCTGTGAGCGTTTGCTGCCCAGGACGTGTGCTTACGGCCTCCCCAGAACTGCAGCTGCCCCCGAGCACTGACCTTCCAGAGAAGAGACAGGACGGCCAGGGCAGAGCACAGCACTCAGGCCAGTGGCCGTCAGCAGCAGAGCATTTCATCTTCTGGGGAACCAGGTGTGGAGCAAAGAAGTCAGCAGGGAAAGGTGCACTTCGGCTGACCTTCCTGTGTGGGGCGCTCATGGGAGAAGAATGCCTGCATTAGCAAACGGGCGCACTGAGATAGTTTCAGGTTTTACTGACAGTAGGTTTTCATTATTTTCTCTCATGCTACTTTTCTCTATTTTTTGACTGTTCTATGATGAATCCATTGTTATTTACGTAAAATAAACATGTCGGCTTCAGCAGCTTCGCCAAAAAGACAGGTTTCTGCCATGCAGCAGCTGGGTGGTGGCCAGGAACGGCCCTAACCCGTGCTTCCGCCCTCTGCAGTCTCCTGGCAGTGGTGCCACAGCGTGTATCTGGGCCACAAGCGTCTAACTCATGACTCATGACTCTGGCCCCGCTAAGGCTGCCCTTCTGTTTGGAGAATGCGGAAGAGTGAAAGGTGATGTTGCTGTGTGCGGGCGGGCTCATTCACCCAAGGATTGGCTTAGTGCAGTCGATCCGTGCAAGGAGCTGGCCCGGCCTTACCCCTTGCTCCTGAATGTATCAGGCTGCAGGGAAGACCGGTGTTCTTCCCGGGCGTGCCCACTAGGAAAGGCTTAGGGGAAGACCGGTGTTCTTCCCAAGGTCATGTCCACTAGGAAAGGCTTAGGGGAAGACCGGTGTTTTTCCCAAGGTCATGTCCACTAGGAAAGCAGAGTATCTGGCCATAGACTTAGCTGACACCCTGGATCTTTTTGCTGCTGAAAAGCTTTTTTTTTTTTTTTTTAATCAGTCTCTGACCAGTCTTGAGGAACTGGTATTAGCAAAGCTGCATGTGTCAGGAAAACCCGTTTCCCCTTTCCTTGGAGCAGGTATTTGCCAACTAATGGCAAATACCAGTAACTACGCTGGCAGCACAGTGCCAAAGGCTTTATTTTCTGCCTTCCCCATTCAGATTCTACCCTAAGAGAAATTTCAGCAAGGTGAAGGGGAATACTTACACTGACTCTAGGGGCCGGAGCAATAGCACAACAGGTAGGGCGATGGCCTTGCAATGGCCAACCCACCCAGGTTTGATCCCCAACATTCCATATGGTCCCCTAAGCACCGCCAGGAGTAGTTCCTGAGAACAGAGGCACGAGTAACCCCTGAGCATCACCGGGTGTAACCTGAGTTTATAAAAAACAAAACAAACCACTCCAGCTGTTAGCAGCTGCCCAGAGATTCAGCAAACTTCGTCACGTACTGGACACGCCCAGTGCTCAACCCATTTTCATCTGGCTTGGCTGCTCTCTCTGGTCTGCCCCTCCCTGCCTGTACTTCAGGCTGCGCCCTGCTCTCCGTGAGACATCTGGCCCTAACTCAGCCATCCTGTTTTGCCATGAGGAAACTCACTCCCTGTGCTCACTTGCTCAGGGCCTCAGCCAGGGAGGTTTGGAGCTAGTGTTTGAACCTGAGTCTGGCTGCAGTCGGCGCTTCCCTCCAGGATGCTGCAGGGATGAGGAGACTGTTCTGAAGGGCACTGTGTGTCCCTTTATTGCCTGAGGTCCCTGTTTTTCAGCATCAAATAGCTGCTATTCTTCCAACCATCCTAAAGTACCACATTGGTAATCAGACAGATCATTTCTAAGCGCACTATCCTTTTTTTTTTTTTCTTTTTGCTTTTTTGGGTCACACCCGGCAATGCTCAGGGGTTTCTCCTGGCTCTGCACTCAGGAATTACTCCTGGCGGTGCTCGGGGGACCATATGGGATGCCGGGGATCGAACCCAGGCCGGCACAGGCCGGGCCGCGTGCAAGGCAAACGCCCTACCCGCTGGGCTATCGGCTCCGGCCCCCTAAGTGCACTATCCTTGGCCACCCCTATACAATAAGAAAAGTGTCCAACTTGGTGTAAATGTACCGTTGCTTTCCAGCAATGTTGTTGGTACCACTTGCCATATGAAATCTGTTTTTCGTTTGGCACAGACTCAAAATTTTTGTGTGAACAGTTGTTTAATTTGTAGACTCTTATCCCAGAAACCTTGGTGTGAATGCTTCGCTGCTATGGAGCTGCTGCTGTGCCTGTTTCTAGGATGCCCTGTTATACCCATAGCCTGTGCCAGGGCCTCTGGGTCCTAGGACCCAAGGAGCAGACTGTACTCCCAGTCAGTGGAAAGCGGGAAGGTAGGAAGGCGCCAGTTCTCACTGAGCTTTTCCCATGAGGTGACAGAATAAGGCCTAAAGCCCAGGGAATGGAGCCAGGACTGGGCACATCCCTGGCTACAATCCTGGTTTGTCATGGGGCGACATGATACTTCAGAATCCAATCTCTTGTATCCTGGTGCCCAGGGATCAGCACCCCAGGAGAACTGGAGCATGGATATGAAGGGCCGTGTAAGGTGCAGAAAAATCTACCTCATGTCATTTCAGCAAGACACCACATCTGTGGGCTCAGGACCCACCTTTATCCCTGTTAAACCGTAATCATCTTAAAGGTCATCTCCAAAGACCTTGGGGGGTTAGGGAGCCCTAAAATGCAGGTATTGGGAGAGGACGTGATCAGTGCATCCGGGTCACGGAGCTCTCCCAACTAGGAGAGTCCATTTGCGGCCTCAGAAAAGTCCTCACACCCAGCATGTCCCTAATGGGACCTTGACCTGCCTTCCCGCTCCTACCTGAACTGGCTACCAGTTTAGGCAACCCAACTGCTGGGCCCCTGAATCACTCTTCCCGCTGCAGTTTATAACAGGAACTTAAGCTTAATGACTTCCTCCCGTCTGAGAGCCCCAAGGTCACCAGAGTCCCTTTCATTTCTGCGTATAGCTAAGCTTTTCCTCCCGCTGGGGAGAGACATGGTCTGGTTGAAGGAGGAAATAGGTCCCCAAGCACCAGGGGAGATTCCCCTGGAGAAGTGAGCCAGGCAGCTGCGGCCACGCTGAGACGTAGGCTGGAGTCTGGGGAGTCGTCACAGAGGGTCCAGAAAGTCACTGCTGCTCGGTGCCAGCAGCTGATGAGCCCAGGAGGTTGGGGCTGTGCCTGTCAGTCCCAGCCCATACAGCTCCGGTCCACTGGGCAGGCTTGGGAGTCTGTTGACCTTTCACACTGGAAGTCCATAGGGACCTTGGTGTCATGTGAGGCCTGGTGGGACTGTGAACACTGACTAGGGTTTCCTGAAGTTGGTGCTGGAGCTTCCTACAGCAGGATGCGTGTTCAGAGAGCAGCTAAGTCTAGGTCCTGAGCTGAAAACTCCCGAGAGCCTGGGAGCTTTGTATTTCTCTCAGACCCCAGCTGGTTCTGCCAGTGACTTATGTTTGAGGATTGGGAATCTTCCCATGGTGTCTAAAATCTCTTCAACCCTGACATCTGGATCGTGGATTAAAATTGGGTTCTCGGTATGATGTTTTCTGGATTCTGGAAAAAGTCAAATTACTTCTTTCTCTGGTTATGAAGAGAAAACATGAGCATTCACCCCCACCCAAAGTCATAAATTATGGTAAAAAGCTTTCTGAACAATGGCTTTAGTTTTAATGTCGTTTACATTTTTAGCTATAATGCCTAATTAAGACATCTGTTAAATGTCCATAATATTAACTTAATAGAGGGGGTGCTAATAGAACAATATTGGAATTGTCCATTTAATTAACCTCATGGGCCTTTAATGGATGTCTTAAATAGATATCATTAACAAGAGTGCTAGACAAATTAAAATTAGAGTCTAACATTCTTGGTAATTTCTCCTGAGCTGTGAAGGACAAGCATTGCTATGTACACAGACAGGCAGCTACAGAGTGTCAGCCTCTGCTGGCGATAAAGGCTCTCTGACCTGGTCAGCTTTACTCAAAGACCCTGCTCTAGTCACAGAGAGATCTCGGTACAACTGCCTGTTCGTCCCGCGTTCACAAATATATATACATATATGCGTGCCTGGTTTTTTGGACTTCCCTGAATGAGATGACATGGCAAGAAAGATGAAAAATAGGACTGCCATCTCTCCACAAAGATCCTGACTGGATACCAGACGGACACATGGTTCGGGAGATGGCGCACACTTGTAGGGCTGTGTTAGATGGGTGGGTGAAAGGGATGAAACTGAAAACATTAGCCCACACAGGCTGCCACTCCACAGAACAGCTCTCAAGTGTCTGTACCTAGTTATCTTAGTTGGCCGCTCCTGAGAAATTGGTATTCAGGCCTGTTCCCTCCTTCACAATGTGTATGTGGGTCGGAGCAGTAGCGCAGTGGGCAGGGCACTTGCCAGGGTTCCATTCTGACGCCACATACAGTCCCCGAGCCCGCTATTTCACTGACAAACTGAGTCAAGAGTGGGCCCTAATGATGAATGAAGCTGAAGCAGTCGTGCCCGGACAGACTACCCTCCCGAGCGTATCTGAGCAGGACCTCACTGTCCCGAGGCCAGCGGCCAGCCCGCCTTCCCCACTGGCAGGCACCCAGGCAGCAACAGTCCCCGGTGCCACCAACCCTGTGCCATTGGGCCCTGCTTTCCAGGCTACTAAGCCAGATGAGCTTATAGCCCATGAAATGGTGTGGACCAAGGTCTATGCGGCTACTGAGCGCATCACGTGACTAGACCCTCTTCCAAAGTCAGCTCTTGAGGAAGGCTCCCTGAGTTCAAAGCCTGTTGCCTGTGAGGGCGAGAAAGGACCCTTGTATGCCAGGCAGGACGTCCTCCCAGGGCATGGCTCCTGCCTGTGTGTGTGTGCAGTATTTAAAGGCTGCAAGGACTGTTAAGCGGCCTGCTATCTACCACCTCATTAATGTCAATGACAGTTGGCCATTCCTGAAACTGATGTCACTGCCAGTTGCCATGTCAAGGACATTATTGTTGGTAATCTCATTCCAGCTGTGTTGAGTAAGAGGTTAATGGTGGCCCTGAAGAATGGACACTGAGGAATAAAGGACCCCAGGGGTCAGCCTCACACAGGAGCCGGTGGGTCTTTCCCTGTCCATCCCCATGGCTGTGAAAGCTCTAGAAATCTAGAGAACAGCATCTCTTGGCTCTACCTGCAGGAAGAGAAGCTCCTGCTGTGAGGTCTCACCTGGTTCTTTCGGCCTCCCTCACTGCCTGCTCTCCTCAGGCTCTAGGCCAGATTTGTGGGACGTGTCTGCTTGGTGGTGGGGTCACTAGAGGTTCCACAAGGACCTGCAGAGGAGTCCAAGGCTGTGAGACTGGCAGGGCGCTCAGGAAGGCACTGGTGGGGCGATGGTGGGGAGCACTGATAATTGGGACACTTACAGGTTGCTGCTGCTGTCAACCAGAAAGTCATATTCAACACAGTAAACACTTGTGTTGTGGCATTCGCTGAAAACTAATTATTTTCCTGAAAATAAAAATACTTGTAAAGGTAACCTTTAAATAAGAAGTCCTTCTTGGACGTTACAAAATTTGATCTTTAGGAAAAAGAAAAGATTATTTTTCTCGTCTTCTGTTATCATTCTGGTGTCCAGAAGTAAAATATATTGTCTCAATCTTGAATATCACTCAGAATATCCACCTATAAATTAAAAACCCATTAAAATGTTGGTAATTTTTCAACTTATTTGTGTGAAAATATTTTTCGACCATGTCAGCAGTAACAGCAAAACACAAAAATCTAACCACTACACTGCAACAGATGTTGCATTAACTAAAGATTGTAATTTGATAACATTGGATTGAAGAAAGTGCTACCTATGTTGGTTTTTGCTTCTGCCTTAGCCAAAGGCTGGTCTAGAAACTCTTTCTCCTCCTTCTCCTGGTCCGCAGCGGTACAAAGGTGGAAGAAAGCTTCATCAGACCCTTTCATCTTGCTTCCCCGCCCTCACTCTCCTTTCTTCAGTTCTGTGGTCAGTGTCCACTGACTTCATTTTATTTTGTTTTGTCCTTTTCATCACTTGCATTTCCTATGTACACACAAATGGAAACCATCCAAGTCTTCCTCCTTCAGTCTAATGTTGCTTCACAGAATCCCCCAAATTCCTTTTATTTTTCTGCAAATGCCTGAATTTCATTTTTTAAAAAATAGTCAAGTGCTATTCCATTGTGAATATAGGGCACATATTCTTGTCGTTTTCTTTGGGGAAAGAGGCGAGTGGGGTGTTGGTGTCGCACCCAGCAGTGCTCAGAGTCTGCTCCCAGAGCAGCAGAGGATGAATGATCCAGAGCATGAGGGAATTTCTCCGGGATACCGTCTCTGGACTCCTCTGCTCTGTGCTGGTTTCTTGCCCAGACAGCCCCTCCCTTCATCGCGTGCTCTCATGGCCTCGCAGTGAAGCTGCTGTTGAGCTGGTGGTCCCTCCTCCAGTCCTAGGATTTCCTTATTTGACTTCTGGGTTCAGGCCTTTTCCTGTGTCGGAGCATATAGGGTACCGACTGGGAAGGCCTGAACAGATGTTGCCTTGGATTCACTTGGTGATGACTTCCGGGTGACCGAAGCCTTTCTTTAAAGAATGAAGGCCGCATGCTGAAATTAATAATGAAAGGATTAAAGGGTGGTGGTGATGACAGATTGATAGATGCCCACTTCACATAAAATAACAACGATAATAATTGGGTAGAGGAATAGTACAGAGGGCAGAGCCCTTGTCGCGCATGCAGCTGCCCCGGGTTAGATCTCTTGCGCCACGTAGAGTTCTTGAGCCCCACCAGGAGTGATCCTGGCACAGGGCCAGGAGTAAACCCTCACAGCAACCAGGTGCAGTCCCAGAACTAAAAGAATAAATAGGAGGGGGCAAGGAGGAGAGAAAAAAAGAACGAAGGAAGGAGGAGGAGAGAGAGGAAAAGAAAATGAAGAAGGAAGAGAAGAAAGAAGCTCTTAAAAGGATGAGGAGGTTCGAGGCAGCAGAACCCCACACCTGGGGGGTTGACTGGTGTCACCACAACCTGACTAAGCCAGAACACTGCTTACAGTGCAGCTCCCATTAGCATGAGAGGCCACAAGAGAGACTGTCCTATAATTTGGGAGAGTACAGCTTCTCATTACACTGATGGTCAATTCTGGCCAAGAGCACCTGTAATATTGGAGCTGCAGTTTTAGTACAGCAACGTAAGGCACTTGCCTTGCATGTGGCCACCCCAGGTTCTATCCCCAGCATCCGACCCATATGGTTCCCCAAGCCTACCAGGGGTAATCTCTAAGTTCAGAGCCAAGAATAAGCCATGAGCACAGCTGGGTATATTCCCAGATTGGGGGTGGGGGAGTACTTGTAATATCTTACAACTCACATTGTTCACAGTTCTGATGTACAGCAGTGGCGTTTACCCCCATTTCACAACTCTTTCTTGGCCAGCTTCTTCTGAAGGGTCACCCAAGGTGACACTGGAGTTCAGGATATGGTGAGAGTTCAGCCTCAAATCTTGCCTCCTTCACCTGATATTCATCGTCCCTTCCCAGAGAACTGCCCCAAAGGCTTCAGGTTCAGGAGAGGCTTCATGGAGATGGTTTAACAAGCTCACACAGATCAAGTCCCTATGATTTATAACACACACACAAAATGTTCTAGTGCAGTCACAGGCTGTAGAGGTCTCTGTAGAACAATGAACAAGTTCCATGTTATTGTATTGATTTATAAATGGGTATGTGTCAGAGAATGGCACACATCCAAAAGAACAACTAGTGCTGGCACAGATGTGAGGAGAAATGGATTCTTGTTCATTGTTGTGGGAATGCTGACTGGTCCAGCCTTGTTGGAAAACAATTGGTCATTCCTCAAAAGACTAGAAATTGAGCTTACTTATGACCTAGCAATATCACTTCTAGGAATATACCCAGGAGGCCTAACAACACACAGCAGAAACACCATCTGCATTCATATGTTCGTTGCAGCACTAGTCACAATAGCCAAAATGTGGAAACAACCGGAGTGCCCAAGAACAAAAGACTGGATAAAGAAACTATGGTACATCTACGCAATGGGATACTATGCAGCCCAGAGGAAAAATGAAGAAGTCATGAATATGATTATGAATATGAAGAGTATCATGTTGAGTGAAATGAGTCAGAAGGAAAGGGACATAGAATAGACTGCAAGCATTTGTGGTATATAAAATACATTGTATGAGGGGCCGGAGCGATAGCCCAGCGGTAGGGGCGTTTGCCTTGCACGCTGCCAGCCTCTGCCGGCCTGGGTTCGAACCCCGGCATCCCATATGGTCCCCCGAGCACCGCCAGGAGTAATTCCTGAGTGCAGAGCCAGGAGTAGCCCCTGAGCATTGCCGGTGTGACCCAAAAAAGGCAAAAAAAAAAAAAAATACATTGTATGAGTCTAATATCCAAGGATATGAAAATAAGGGCCTGGAGAACTGGCCCAGGTTGGGAGCATGCCAAAAGTGTGTGTGTCGGGAGGGAAGACAGGGGGAGAGCAGTTAGGATAGAGAAGGGACAACTATGATAATTATAGTTAGAAATGATCACTATGGACAAGAACTGAGGGCTGAAAGTAGGTAAAGGGATGTATATGATAACCTTTCAGTACCTGTACTGCAAACCATAATGACTAAAAAGGAGAGAGAAAGAGAGAGAGAGAAAGAGAGAGAGAGAGAGAGAGAGAGAGAGATGCCATGGGGGGAGCAGGAGGGAAACTGGGGACATTGATAGTGGGAAATATAAAATGGTGAAGGGACAGTGTTGTAACATTGTATGACTGAAACCCAATCATGAACAACTTTGTAACTCTGTGTCTCAAAGTGATCCCATTAATTTTTTTTAATTTTTAAAAAATTATTGGGGGCGAGCAATAGCCCAGAGGGTAGGGCGTTTGCCTTGCATGCGGCCGGCCTGTGCTGGCCCGGGTTCGATCCCTGGCATCCCATATGGTCCCCCGAGCACCGCCAGGAGTAATTCCTGAGTGCAGAGCCAGTAGCAACCCCTGAGCATCGCCGGGTATGACCCAAAAAGGAAAAAAAAAATTAAAAACTATGTGTATGGCCTTATCTTGGCCAGAGTAGCTGTAACACTTGTTTTCCCAGTATTTATAGTTTTTTCCACTTCTGGTAAGGGAATATTTATTTCCTGTTCCTCTTGTGATTGAGTAATAACATAAAACTAACCATAGCCAGTGAACATAATGAAAACCTTGGGAGTCACTTCTGAACTAAAGCACTTAACTGCTTTCGTAAGTCCTGTGAGAGCTGTCAACACCAATGACATAGTCACCAACACTGTTCAAGATGGCAGCTGCCCCTCAGCTGGGTTCCTGGATGTCTTCTAGGAAAGAACCCCAATCTTTTATATCAAAAGTTGAGGGTTGGTGATATGACTATTAGGTCAAGATCCAACCACAAGATCAGAGGGATAAGACCAAGTCAAAAAGTTGTCTTCTTTAGGACAGCCAGGAAGTAGCTGGAAATAGCCAATGAACTTAATGTAAGCAATTTCTCTCTTTGCAGTGAGTACCAATGGTGGCAGTGAGGCGAGACAGAGGGCAGGTGTCAGGGATATGCTATCAGGAGGGGTGACACTGTAAGCATCGAGCTCAGTCACCTGGAGTAACAGGATGAGAATGCTATTTGGGTCTCCCAGAGAGGAATCGAAAGGGCTATGCTTGGAATATCACCCCTCACTCAAGTGAGAGAAGGAATCCGGAGTTCTGACATCCGTCGCTATTCCAGAATCAGGGATGCTGTCTCATTTGCCAAGGCATCGAAAAATCAGATGGGCTGGACATGTAATGCAATTTGGAGACGACCGCTGGACTAGAGCCGTTACCGATTGGATCCCACGGGATGTCAAAAGATCACGGGCCGCCCACATACAAGATGGTCAGACTTCCTTGTCAAGACCCTGAAGGAACTGTTTGAGGCTCTTCATATTTCTGAATCAAGCACATACCATTGGGCTACATTGGCACGTGATAGGGTCCAATGGAAATATTACTGGTGCCCGCTCGAGCAAATTGATGAATAGCGGGATTCAAGTGATCAAGTGATCAAGTGATGTGAGCCCCCATCAGGTCATGGGCATGAGGTCTATAATTGTATATATGTGACAGGACATATGGAGATGTTACTGGTGCCTGCTCGAGCAAATTGATGATCAACGGGAAGACAAGTGATACAAGTGAAGTGATGGGGAGCCCCCAGCTAAGAGTTCATCTGCTTGAACTGTAAGGAGCTGGGGTACCTATCACCAATCCCAGCTACTATCTCAGCAGGTTGATTCCCGGCACAGCTGTATCACTGTGCAGTTGGACATGCTGCATTCTGGAGCTTTGGAGGAAGGGCTCAGGTAAACACCCCCTGAGGATGGCCATTGAACTTCCCCATGCAGGAGCTAGGCAGTGGCTCTTACGGGCTCTGAGTCACATGGACTTCTCCAAACTCTGCAGCAGCCTATGAAGCAGCTCCCACGATCCAACCTCACCCGTGGACTGGAAAAGGGTCCACTGGTAAGACGAAGCACAGGACTTTGAACCTGGGAAGTCTGGCTCGGGAGCCGTTGCTTTCTCCAGCCCCTCCAAAACCCACAAATTCAGCCGGGCTCTTTCAGGCCACTGCAGGTCCGGTATGCTTCGTGGAGAAGGAAGGTGAGCAGCATTTCAGAGACATCCAGTGCTTCTCTTTGCTGATGGTCTTGGGCTCCCTCTTCTGGGAGCTCCTGGGTGTCCCCCCCCATCCCACCCCCTGCCCAGCCATCAGGCCTCTCTCTTCAGTGCCTTAAGCCCCTATGGAGACTCTCTCAGGGAGGTTTGGCAAACGCTAATGAACCGCTCTTGCATTTCCCAGGAAAGCTGCCTCTTAGTGAAGTGGCTGAACATCTCTCTTGATTGCAGTCCTCCCAGAGCTGATTTTGACCACTTGCCTCTCACTTCTGAAGTTAACAGGTGGGAGAGGAAGAGAAAAAAGTGAAGAGAAGAAAAGCGTGAGGGTTTTTTCCAGCTCTCTTATAGAAATTGCAATTTCTTAGGCAATCAGAATTGTGACATGGAGAAAAGAACTCAATTTTCTTTTCAGTTCTGTGCACACTTATCTCTGGAGAGTTTCTTGATATAAGCCATACTCATGCCCACATAAATGACTCGTCATGTCAAGATTTGCCACTGTAATTTGGTGATATTATTTTAGCATAAAAACATAATTATTTCTAGGAGTCTCAGCTAGATTTTTAGAATTCAAGTGAATGGGAAAATGTTGGAATCATTTATATTACAGGGCTTTTAATGAAGTTAATTAATTAATTTTGGGTTTGGGGCCACACACAGTAATGCTCAAGGAATACTCCTGGCTTTGTGCTCTGAGGGTTGGTCACTCCTGACAGTGCTTGTGGAAACATGCCGGAGAAGGATTGAACTTTGGCCTTTGATCCTGCACAGCCTGCACTCAGCTCTTGGAGTGAAATCCCTCCAAGTGCCATCCCTCCATGTGCCATTCTTAAGAAGTCACACACGGGCTGGAGCGATAGCACAGCAGGTAGGGCGTTGCCTTGCCCGCGACTAACCCAGGTTCGATCCCGGCATCCTATATGGTCCCCAAGCACCGCCAGGAGTAAGTCCCTGAGCATTGCCCAAAACAAACAAACAAAAAAAAAAGTCACACACTTGGTTTGTTTAACACAAACACCTATCGAGCTTCTGCCAGACACCATTCTGAACTTTTTATATACATTAATTAATTTGATCTTTAAAACAACCTAACACCAAAGGTACCATTATTCCCATTTGGTAGACAAGAAAGTTGAGATTCAAAGAGATTAAGTCTCTTTCCCAGAGTGGAGGTGGGATTTCTAAGCTCTGCCACTTGGTCCTAGAGTATGGGCCACTCCCTCGTCATAGCAAATGCACAACTGCCCTCTGTATACACATGCGTCTGCCGCCTCAGCACTCTTGCACACGTGTGTGTGTGTGTGTGTGTGTGTGTGTGTGTGTGTGTGTGTGTGTTCCCTGTCCGGGTTTCTCCCACTCCCCAAGCCTCCCTGCTTCTCTGTAAATCCTGCGACAATGCAGGTGACTCAGGTGACTCTGTTTACTGTGAATTCACATTGATCCAGGATGGAGACTAGCTGCAGCCAGAAAACTGCATCACTCTGTTTTCCAGTTTAAAAATAACCGTCTACCAACCCCTATTCTTCGTCCCCATGAGTGAGAGGGGACCCGACTTCAGAGGCCCTAACATCCACTTTCATCCCCTCATTACTCTGCAAGTAGTTGTCCTTTCATCGGGGAAAATGGGGCTTAGGGAGAAAAAGTGACTGGCCAAGAGCCATCCTGGGAGTAGTTGGAGGACCAGGGACTGAGGAACTGCCTCCTCCAGGTTCCCCAGAAACAGAACGTGCCTTTGTGGGTCCCAGGCTGAGGGTGACTTCTCAGCCTGTGTAGGTAATCAGGGCTCCACGGGAAGGATATCACAGCCTAGAGCTGCCAGAATACTACCCCCTGTCAGGAACCTTGCGGGTGACAAAGCTTTACAAATGCAGAGGCACCATCGAGAGCCTGCCTGCCATATCCCTGAATGTAAATCTGCCGACTGGATCCCAAGGGGAGGGGTCTTGCCTTTAGTGTCACGCTCACTGGCAAAGTGAACAGAACTGTGACCAGAACTATAAATCTCACCTCCCTCTCCCACCTTCTGGGTTTCTCTCACCTTTTGAGTGGTGGGAGATTCTACAGGGACACAAACCAATAATAAAGTCAAGAGAAAAAGGAAATTACTCAGGAATTTGCTTTTAATTAAGTGGTAAGGCTTGCTGGGACCCGGCCCTGAGTGTGGGGAGCCATTTGGTCCAGATGAGTGCCTCAAATCAGCTTGGAATGTGATTAGATGATTACTCCCTGGAGTTAGTAAGGCATAGCCTTCCCCAGAGTGGTCTTAATGTGATTATAAAAGGTTTGCCAGTGGGATTCGAGAAGTGGTCTTGCTACTGGCAAGGGATGGAAATTGGGTTCTAACTAGCAAGCAAACATCCCCGCTTACCACACCTGCTCCAGCGGTGGAACGCACAGGTGCCCGTAAATTCACAGCACCAAACAATGACAAACCCTTGGCCTTGGAGTACAAAGCCAGAGATGAAGTGCCGCTGACTGCTTACAGATGGTGGCAGGAATGGTGGGTGGCACAATGGCTGTCACCCAAATGCCACAGAGGCTATTGTGGCCCAACAAGACCAATGGAGGTCCATGAAAGCCAGACTGTGTGGACGCCAGCCGCACCCCCTCTTTGAGCCATGAAGGCGTGCAGATCCCAGACCTGGGCTGACTGTGGGGTTCCATCTGAGCAAGTCCACATCTCATCCTGGCCACTACTGACAAAAGCCAAGGGGCTTTTGTCCAGAAAATCCCGGAAGGTCCCAGAAGGTGAGCAGAACCCGATCAACACAGATGTAATGACTAGTGGGCCACAGGCTGTTGGTTGATCTTCTTCAACAAATATATGTTCACAGGAGAGAGAAATGGTTTCATGATCAAAGTGCCCACCATTCTGTAGGAAGATTTCCTGGCTCCTAAGTGAAGGCCTATGTACTTAATATGCAAAAGCTGCCCTCAACTTAACCCCCAACTTAATACAAGAAAACTTATGTCACCTGCAAAGAGGTTGCTGATGTATGATACAGTAGTAGAAAGCCACACTTGTTGTAAATGCTCTTTTACTTAAAACATTAAAATGTTTTCAGGAAATGACTTTTTGAAATGAGATTGTTTGGAGGCGAGAATTCCAGGTAGATTCTCTGGCAGAAAGAATCAGGAACCACTCCCGGCCACGATTGTTTGCATGCTAGAGGTCGGGAGCAGACCTTGAAGAGAGGATGGGTCCAATGATAGTTGTAAGTGATCACTCTGGACAAGACGGTATGAAAGGAGGAAAAGGGATATAATGATAGACCTTTCAGTACCTGTGTTGCAAACCATAATACCCAAAAAGGGGAGACACACACACACACACACACACACACACAGAGAGAGAGAGAGAGAGAGAGAGAGAGAGAGAGAGAGAGAAGAGAGGGTCTATCATAGAGGCAGACTGGGGAGGTTGGAAGGAGGAAAATGGGGGGACATGGATGGTGGGAAATGCACATTGGTCAAGGTGTTGAAATATTGTATGGCTGAAATCCGAGCATGAACTTTATACCTATGTATCTCACAGTTATTCAATTAAAAAAAAAGAAAAAGAGAGGAAGGGTCCATTCCGAGCTGGTCAAATTTAGAAGAGAGTTTTATATTATAACCATCGTTTCATGTCTTGATTTAATTCCCCACTGCTCTATACATAATTATCAATGTTGCATGCATTATTTTTTAATAACTAATCTTTTTAGTTGGTCTAAAGTGCCTGATGTCCTGATGTATGTTTAAGATAGTAGTAGTAATAGTAGTAGCAGTAGTAGCAAAAAATGCTTTGTAAAAATATTATGTTTGAATTCATATGTGGGGGTTGGGATGGGAGATGGCAAAGTGCATCTTTGTGCACTGGGTCTGCAAGTGCAGAGCGAGACGAGGACAAAGAGCTCTTTGGTGGTTATGGTGAGTCAGGGTAACTCTGCCTTTGTTTACTTCATTTCACAATGCTGTATGTAGGAATCCAATGAACAGCAAGCCCTAAACTAGCCACATCTAATTTTTCTAGATGTTACAAGTTAGCCCGTGTATAACAAAATGAATATATGTGTGGGGGCCGGAGCGACAACACAGCGGGTAGGGTGTTTACCTTGCAAGCGGCCAACCTTGGCTTGATCCGTGCATCCCATATGGTCTCCCAGCACCGCCAGGAATAATTCCTGAGTGCAGAGCCAGGAGCAACCCCTGAGCATCACTGGGTATAACCTAAAAACAGGGAAAAAAGAATTTATGTGCATATTTTGCGCTAAATTTTTTAGGAAAGATTGCCTTCTGAACTGTGACATTATAACCTATTGGGTTAGAAGAGGGAGAGATGGGGAAGGGTGGCCTTGGGCTAGCATGGTCATATTACAGACACTCAGATTCTGTTGCCTGTTGATTCAGGGCTGTTGTGCATGGAGTGTACAAATTAAGTCCTTATTTGAGACATCTAGTCCATCTAGATGGTTAGTAATACGCAAAGTATTTAACTTGTAGAGGTAGGTAGTGAAAGACCACCTTATAAATACAATTTTGACTAAAATTAGAGGGAAATATTATCTTGGCAGTAGCACTGTTAAATCACCTCTGCTCAGTGTGCTAGCTGCTGAGCAGTTTGAGGAGGTGGAAGAACTGGAAAAGGTAACGAGCTAGTGTGTGCATGCATACAAATACAGTTTTTAGACAATAACTTTTATATGTAACAACCACCCTTTTTTTGTATGTATAGTGTATATAACCCCTTTTTTTTGTATGTATAGTGCATATAACCCTGTCCCTCGAGGTGTTGCAGGTGAGGCTGCAGTGCCCGGCTGCGTTGGCAGGTGGCAGACAGGAAACAGGCTTGTCTACACCCAGGGCTCTGCTCCATGGACCCTGGATGGTTGATGGTCTGACACAGAAAAAACTGGGACCCCTGGGATGAACCCAGAGCCACAGCAGAGCCTGGCAAGCTACCGGTGGTGTATTTGATATGCCAAAAACAGTAACAGTAATGGACCTCATTCCCAACGAATGGAGACGTTACTGGTGCCCACTTGAGCAAACAGATAAACAAACGGAAGACAAGTGACAAGACAAGTGTATATAATGGACACGATATTTGCAACATCTCTTGCTCAAGGTGATTCTGAAAGTAGATGATAGTGCCTCATAAGGGTCTTCTGGGAAGGATGGGGGAGGACAGGTGCCATTGAGAGTGGAGGGGGGTCCTTTGTTTGCTTCCAGGAGGGTGCTGAGTGATTTTCATTTCCTGAAAAGGAGGTGGTAGGTCAAAAAACTTGGACACTGTTGCCAGTGTTTAGGACCTTTCAGACTGTTGACTATTACAGGAAGGCTTTCTGTAAATGACTTTAGGGTATGAATTAGTTTACCTCTAAACATCATACATTCCTGTGCTTATCCATAAGATTGGATTGGTGGGAAGCAGAAATTTTATTATTTAAAATTTTTGTTCATTTTTTATTGTAGCTTAGGCAACACAATAATAATAGCGCTCATATTTATAGCTTTGAATATAAAAAGGTTCTGTACCTTCACCACCACTGAAGCGCCCAAGACGCTTTACCACTGTCCTTATGTCTATTACATCTTCTTCCCACCCAGCAAACTTCTGTCCACTGCTTGGTAATCTCAGTGTTGTAATCAAAGGTCAATGATTTGTCATCTGATGACAAGCTTGATGATATCATTTGATGCTGCCTATTCCGTTTGTTTCACAACAGATGGGTGAGATCACCTGGGATTTGTCCTCCCTCTGACTTATTTCACTTATATTATGCCTCCAGTTCCAGCCAAGTTATAGCAAATTACAAGACTTCATTTTTTCCCCAATAGCTGTATACCACAGCTCCTTTATCCATTTACTGTTGGACATGCGCATTGTTGCCATATACTGGCTATTTCACTTAGTGCTATGACAGACACAGGTGTGCGTAGGTATTTTTGAGTTAACATGTTTGTGTTTTGAGACCACACCCAGCCCATATCTTTGGATCTTAGCCCAAAAGTCTTTAGCTCCCATTCAAAAGTTATCCCATTAGCATAGCAAAAAACACCTTTGCTTCTTTCCTCCATTAGGAATTTCCCAGGATTACAGGAGTTCTGTGCCAGAAATAGGATGAAGTCCAAATAAATTATATTTGTTGTAAAACATACTGAAATAAATGCGAGCAGTGGGACCAACGGAGTCATTTCAATAGGGTACTACTGACCTCCTACTCGACCTACCTCAAGGGCCTGGGAAGTGCTAGGGGGGTAGGACTGGTAAAAGTCTCCCCAAACACCTTGGTGGCAGGGATACTAGCATCTCACCAGCCCACTCAGGTGGTTCCTCACCACCTGAGTTCTCAGGAGCTCTGGTCTGGGCTGGAGGAGGTATTGCTTTCTTCAGGAAAAGGAAAGAGTCCTGAACTCTACCCAGGTCTCCCAGGCTTACTGACCTTTGCAGGAAGGAATTTCAGGAGAAGACAAATAGTGAAGTGAAATAACTTTATTTAGGAACCATGAGGAGAAGTGAGAGACCCATGTTTCAGGAGAGAATGTGGTCTTCTCCAGAGGAGAGAAAGCACCACGAAGTAACAGAAAGAAAATACGAGTTCCAAATAAGGCTGCTGGCTTCTCTAGAGAACGGCAAATTGCTTTAGCAAAGTTGTTTTGAACGGGCTTTTCTCAATCTGCCTGGAGTTGGAGCTTTATACGCAGAAAAGAATATGTTGCTAGGGTGTTGTCAAGGAAAAAAATACTTTGAATAGTTGGTGGTCTTTAAAATGCTTATTTTACCTCCTTTTATTCTGCTCAAGTTTCTCCTCTCCTGAGGGGATCCAACCTTCTCTGGGCTGGCCCTGACGTGAGTCACCATTTTATTAGAGTCCAGCCTTCCTGCTTTGGAACTGCTTTGGGGTTGATGATAGAGTAACTCCTTCAGAACACATCTTGATTTTCTTACTTCCTGATAAACTAATTGCCAGGGACCCCTGTCTACCTGGCTGCTTCACAGCATCATAGGAACTTTTGACTTTGTTTCCTTTTTGCTTTATGGGCAATATCCAGAGGTGCTTTTGCCTGGGGTGTGTGTGGGGGTGGGGGGGAGGCTTCGCCAGACTCCGTGCTAAGGGGTCACTGCCTGCTATGCTAGAAAAACAGTGCTAGGAATGCATGCAAAGCCCGAACTCCAACCTGCTCCTTTATATAAGTTTTAAAGTGGCCTCCTTAGGAAGGGAACTGGGCACAATACAGGAGAGAAAATTCCAGTAACTTATACTGACTTTCCTCTGCCTCTAGCTGCCTACTGCATCCAGGCTGCAACTATATAGTGGAAGAGGCTTCCGCAAACCCCAGTAAAAACCTCCTCTGCAAACCTGTCTCCCATGTCTTGACCATAAAGGTAGGAGGACAGTGGGAAACCAGGATCTAAGCACTCAAGCTCAAATCATTTTTTTTAATTCACTGAGAGAGACTTCATTTTTGTTTATGTCTTGAGGGTCTGTGATTTACAATACGGTCAATGATGGTTTCTCGTGCACACGATATCAACGCCACACCCATCACCAGTGCGCCCACCCCACTCCCTGGAGAACCCCAACATCCCTTCCCCCGCCCCACCAATTTTCAATTGTGAGGATCAATTGTTCCATTGTGCAAGTACAGCTAATTTTGTAGCTAAAATGCATGCATTGTTTTGATAGCGTATGTGAAGCACTGACTTTGGACTTTGCTTCTACCTTGCTGTGTATCTTTACACCCCACATATTTCATCATTTTATATCTTTTTGGATCTATTTGGATCTTTCTGACTGACTTCACTCAGCATGGTATCCTCCAATTCCATCCGTGTTGCTGTATATTGCATGTTATTTTAGAGCTATAAAATATCCGTGTGTGTGTGTGTGTGTGTGTGTGTGTATTCCAACTTCTTTTTGGGGGGGTATTTTTGCCACACCCAATGATGTTCAAGGGTAACTCCTTAACTCCTGGCTCTGAACTCAGGAATTACTTCTGGGAGTGCTCACGGGGCCATATGGAATGCTGGGGATCAAACCTGGGTTGGCTGCATGCAAGGCAAACACCCTGCCCACTGTACTAGCACTCTGGCCCTAATATACCACAACTTCTTAATTCATTCGGTCCGTATGAATGAATTAAGGCATTTGAATTGTTTTCATATCTCGGCTATTATACAAAGTGCAGCAATGTATGTATTCCTTTCAAAGTATTTGGGGGATAGAGGCCAAGAAGTGCTTTCACTGGGTGGTCTAGGAATTCTACTCCTATTATTCTGAGAGCTCTCCACATTGGTTTCCATAGAGGGTGAACCAGACAACATTCCCATGAACAGTGAATGAAGGTCTCCTTCTCACCACCACCCCGTCAGTGCTGGCTGTTTCCAGACCTTTTGATCTGTGCCATTTTCACTGGCATGAGATGATGGCTCCATGTTGTTTGATGTGCGTTTTCCTAATCATGTGTGATAATGAGCACTTTTTATTGTATGCCTTCTATGGAAAAGTGTCTATTCATCTCCTTGCCCCATTTGTGGATGGGGGTCTTTGGAGTTTCTGTTATTGATTTTTTTTACAATTATAGATCTTGGATATTAGTCCTTTATATTTTATATTATGCGAAAATATTTTCTCCCACTCAGTAGGGTGCCTTTTAGTACAGCTTGAGCTTCTTTCATGGTGTAGAAGCCTTTAACTTGATGTAGTCCCATTTGTTGTCTTTGTCACTGTGGTCATCTCGTTGAAGACTTCTGCTGTCAGTCTTCCTGGAGAGTGCTGCTGATGTTTCCTTCAGTACTTTCTTATGGGTTCTGGTCTTATCTCAGGATACTTAACCCACTCTGAATTTCCTTTTTGTGAAAGGAATGAGGGACTGTTCTAATTTTTGTACGTGTAGCTATCCAGTTTTCCCAACATTTTTTGCTGACTTTACTCCACTTCATATATTTAGCTCCTTTGTCAGAAATTAGGTGTCCATAAATGTGAGGGCTTAACTCAGGTCTCTCAATTCTCTCTCATTGTCCTGCAGGTCTGCTTTTATTACAGTTCTGATTATTATATTAAGCTCACATTTTAAAGTTATTTTTATTTTATTTTATAAAGGTATCATTTTCATACAATATGGCTCATAAATCTGAAGTGTAAATTTAAATAATATTTGAACTGAATTTCTCCAATATTTGAACCCATACAATTGTATGAACTATATTTCATACAGTATGGTTCATAAATCTTAAGTGTATATATAAACTTTATAAATGTCTATGTGTGCACATAAAATCATCAAGCTCTCGGGGGGGCTGGGGCTCAAGTGACTGAGCACAGGCCTTGCATGCACGAGCTCAAGGTTTAATATCCAGAGTCACAAAGGAAAACTCAAAATAAATAAAATTATATAAAATATTTCCAGTACCTTAGAAGCCTCCATCTTCCCCTTCCCGTTAATCTGAGCCCAGGTAACTGATAATCTTATTTTCACTTGATTTCAAATAATAAGGTCTATAATCTTCCTTATCTGACTTCACTCAATGTTACGTCTGCAAGAATCACTCTTATGAGTCCTATGAATGAGATCTTTATTCTAATGAGAGAAGCGGCATTCTCCATGTTGTATGAATGGACCCCTGTTCTTTACTTGTTGATAGCAGGTATGTGCAGTTTGGAGCTATTGAAAGTACAGAGGTCTCCCCTTATCTGCAGCTCAGAGGCTTGCAGTCAAATACTATCTAGAATCAGATGTTTAAATGAACATTTAGAGGCTGTCCTGGGGCGACCAGCCATATCATGCGGGACCTCAGATGCGTCTGGGGAAGCTGGAACTCCACTTTCCCCAGGCTAAGATGACCATGGGGCTCCCAGGAGGACAGATGGGTTTTGGGAGTGGGCCCATCACCTCTGGGGGTCCCAGAAGCAGCCAGATGAGACTCACCCCCACCACACTAGCCACCATCTTCGCTGTCCGGACGCTGGGATACTACCTCACGACCAGATCAACAGAGCAAAACCAGTTCGAGCCCAGGTCCAGCAAAATAGTGGAAACAGTAATGTCCTTTAATGCATGCATTCTATGATGTGCAGGAAAGTTTAGCGGAGGGAGAGATAGAGAGGAGAGAAAAGACATACAGAACCCGCCAAGTAGTTGAGGTGTGGGAGGGGGGAGGGAGGTGGGGACTTTGGTGATGGGAGATGGGTTTGGGTGGAGGGATGGGTGTTGGAACACTGCAGAACCAAAAACTCTACATGAGCATCTTGCAATTGTATGTCTAAAAAGGGTGTAATAAAATCTGGGGAAAGAAAAAAAAAAGAAAAGAAAAGACATTCCCTTACAAATAAAAAGAAAAAGAAAAACCAATATCTAGTTAATCCCACCTCCTCATTTTTCTCTTGTTGCCATATATGTCCACAAGTCTTACTTGCAAAGCCCGAGTAGCAAAGGGAGTTGACTGCATATTTATTTTTAGTGTTTATCTTGACAACCTATGATTGGAGTATCTGAAAAGTATCTGAGGAATAAAGAGAAAGATAAAGTAAAAAAAAAATGAACATTTAGAGAGAGACACCACATTCACATAACTTATATTCCACTATGGTGCCAAATTTGTTTTAGTCTTTATTAACATCATTGTTAATGTTTTTTGTATAAATTGAAGTTTATTATAGGTTTTTATGCATAAGAAAAACAGTATATATCGAATTTGGTGTTTTCTATGGGGACTCTAAAGCACAGGCAAAGGGGGACTGCTATAATAATTCTATGAATATTCATTTAAAAACATTGGGGGACCATACCCGACGACGCTCAGGGTAGGCTCCAGGGTCTCTATGTAGTGCTGAAGGAGGAAGCCTCAGATCTCCCTTGGCATTCAGAGCAGAGAGTTTCCTCTCTCGGGATGTTCCATCTCTCCCCCATCAGCCTAGCGCACATTCTATTCCCAGGGTTCTGGCTCAGCATTCCTGGGGCTTGCCAGGAACATAAAGCCCTGCCCTGGAGTCTAGGCTGACAGGGAAACTAAGATAAAGGGCAATTAGGCCTGGAGATTTATTGCACCTTGACAATGGAGAAAGAAACTACAATTTCTTCTTGCCACCTTTTCCCCATCAACCTGACATACACTTCATCCCCAAAACCCTCTCCCAGTATTCTTTCTTTTTTTTTTTTTTTTTTTTTTGCTCAGGGGTTTCTCCTGGCTCTGCACTCAGGAATTACTCCTGGCGGTGCTCGGGGACATATGGGATGCCAGGGATTGAACCGAGGCCAGCATGGGCCGCATGCAAGTCCTACACACTGGACTATTTCTCTGGCCCCACTCTCAGTATTCTTAAAGCTTACCAGAACCATAAACCTCTGTCCTGAAGCCTAAGCCTATAGGAAGACTATGAGAAGGGGCAAGAATGTCCAGAGAGATTTAGACCAGCTAGACATGTCAGTGACTTTCCAGCATCCTCGTAATACTTGTTAACCAATTAGGAATGCAAGGAGCCTTTAAGAACGTCTACAAAAACACCCTTAACTTAGTCCTCTACTAAGTTCCTCACCACTTGGGTAGCTCCTTTTCTTTTCTTTTCTTTCTTTTCTTTTCATTTCTTTTCTTTACTTTCCAATAAACTTAGATACTTTCCAATAGCTATGAGTCTGAGATTTTATGTTACTCACTATTTCCATCCTTGAAAATGTTGAAAACCCTGGGAATCACTAACAAACACAGAGACTACCGCCACTCCTGTATCGCCAGGAATTAAACCCAGGTTGGCCACATACAAGACAAACTCCTTACCCACTGTACTAGAACTATCGCCCTCTGAACATCCTGATACGTGCATTTTAATAGACTTTCACTCTCCTTTCTATTGGGTCTAGAATTAGCAGCACAGTTCCTTGGACATTAGATATTGTATATTGAATATAATATACAATGTGTTGAGCTTTTAGCAACACTGGCTAATGGTTTTTCAAAGTAATTATACAAAACTTATATTCCTCCCAGCAACATATGCAGTGGCTTTATATTTTTACAACACTTGTCAATATTTATAATTCTATAAATTCTGGTCTGTATCAAGTTCAGTTTAGTTTTTTTTTTTTTTGGCTCACATCTGGCAATACTCAAGGTTGCTTTTGGCTCTGCACCCAGGAATTAATCCAGCATTGCTCAGAGGACCATATGGGATGTCAGGGATCAAACCTGGGTTGGCTGCATGCAAGGCAAACACCCTACCCACTGTTCTATTACTCCAGCCCCTTAAATTCAGATTTTAGAAGTTTATTCTAGTTCATTTTAACAATCTAAGAAGTTTACAACCACAGGCAGTTTCAGTGCAACTTCAGGAATAATAGAGAATTCAGGAATCTTCAGCAAGATGTTATTACATCAATGTAGGCACAGTTTTGATAGCACATGTAAAACACTTCCCAAAAACTGACTTCATTAGTTTCATTTTTAGCAAACTCACCTGGATCACTGAACACACTTTTATTTTCCCCTGTGTTCATGCATGTTCTCTTCTTACAATAAATGTGTGGGTACCGGGGATATTAATTTGACGCACAGAGTATCAGGGCCTGCAGAGCCACTGCAGGTTTCCTCTTCTCCACCCATTTTGTTCTTGTGAAATTCAATTTCACTTCCAGAGGAAATTTAGTCATTTCTAGAGAGGCAGGAGTGAGGAGAGTTTATCTTTGCTTGCTGGAGTCTAGCAAGCTCAAATTTTAAAAAGTCAATTTACCAGCCAAACAAAAAGCCTATGGAGACTATTAATATAAAAACCTTTGTCTTAAGGTTGTTTCATAAGGCTCCCAGGAAACACACACACACACACACACACACACACACACACACACACACACACACACACAATATTCCCAAGCTCCTCCTCCCCGTCTCTGTGTGCTTCAGTGAGCCCATCCTAGGAGTCACTGCCAGGCAGTGCCCTTTGCATTTGCGCATCTCCAACTAATGGTATTGTTGATTATAAGAATCCTAGTAATAACCTGTTATACAAAATTCCCAGTAATATATTGGGAATATTACTGCTGGGTAAATGTGAGTGGAGAATGTCAGAGGCCTCTTGGACTGACCTTATTTGGGAAACCAGGGTTTGAGAATAGGCTCTGAGAATTACATTTAAATGCTAAATTTCTTTCAACCACCTGAGGCATTCTTCAAGGGACAATGTTTCTCTTTTCATTTTTCTCATTTTCCCCCTTTTTGTTTGGTCAAAGCCCCATGGGGAAACCCAGGATGGGAAAGAGGTATAATATGCCCACAAACATGAGGACGATGTGTAAATATTGGATGACAAATATAAGGAACACACAGGAATAAATGTTTCACACTGCAGAGAGGCAGGGGAGGGGGAAGAAATCACTGTGTGCTGTGAATCAGCAGCACAAACACGCTCATGGCCAAACCCAATGCCCCAACAGCCAGCCTTCGAGGTTTGAGTCTTTTTTTGTTTTGTTTTGTTTTGTTTTGTTTTGTTTTGTTTTTGTTTTATTTCCCCTTTATTTGAACACTGTGATTTGCGAGTACGAAGTTTTTGAAAATACAGTTGATAGAAGCATTTGCCATTCAACACCAATCCCTTCAGCAGTGCGGCCCCCCACACCACCAAAGACCTTCCTTTCCTGCCCTTCCCCATCCCCATGCCTGCTCTCCTAGCCAGCACTAATTGTATCGAATATTACAACGTATAAATAGTAATGATATTGATAAAGTCATAAGCATTTCCTGGATTGTTACTTGCAACTTTGGGTCATCATTATTTCAGGTTTAGCAACTACTGTTTGGATCTATCCTGAGCCTATACTGAATAATCTAACATATTGATTTGTTAGAGCTACTTTGCTAAATATGGTCAAAAAAACTTATTTTTAGAATACGGAGTAGATATCGTGCCTATACACTTTGCTATGTTCTTAGTAGAAATTGTGTCTACACATTTTGCTATGTTCTTACAGAGTAAAAATTGTGCCTACACACTGTTTTTATTTATTTATAATAATTATTTATTTTTGAGAATTAAAAAATAAATAGTTTGTTGGTCTCCCTTGGAGATTTCTAGATGCGTGTCTGACCCATGGCCCGAGTGAGGCTACAATGGTACCAGGAGTTCTCTAAGGTTGGCTTCCCATAAACACTTTTCCAAACACCTCGGGGATTCCTCCTTTAAAAATCAAATCTTTATAAGGATTTGAGCAGAAATATTTCCCTCAATATTTGCCATCCCTCAAACATGACCCTCACATCCCTGCCACCGATCTCTCAGAGAGCCGTGGACTCATTTGGAGTGAGGAATTGCTCTTTTAGGAAAGAAAGTCTTTTTTAGGTCCATTACCCTGCCTTCACAGAAAAGAACTTAGGGGGAAGAGAAACAGTGAAGTAAAACAGCTTTTATTTAGAGATTATGACGGGGTGAAAGGGGGAAGAGAGAGAGAGAGAGAGAGAGAGAGAGAGAGAGAGAGAGAGAGAGAGAGAGAGAAAAAGAAAGAGAATGTAGACTTCTCCAGAAGTGGTGAAAGTCTTGAATGGCTTTGAGGACTGGCTTATATATGGAAATTCTTCAGGTTTCCTTGGCCTCAACTTTTCTGTGGACACGAGAGCTGACTGGGGCTGTTTTTTTTTTTTTTTGGGGGTTACACCCAGCAATGCTCAAGGGTTACTCCTGGTTCTTCGCTCAAGAATTACTCCTGGTGGTGCTTGGGGGACCAGATGGGATGCCGGGGATCCAACCTGGGTCAGCCACATGCAAGGCAAACACCCTACCTGCTGTTCTATCGCTACAGCCCCTTGATCAGGTTTTTGATATAAAGGAAGAATTTTGAACTTTCGAGGTTCTCCTTCTGGTCCTTACCTCAACTCTGTTCCTGCTGGAGCATCTTCTCTCCAGAACGGCTCCATCCTTCCCGACCTGTGCTGGTGCCAAGGTAGAGTTTTATCAGACCTCAGTTTCAGCCCCCACAAAGTGGGCCCGGCAGTACTGCTTCTAGCAGCTTGAGAGCTAGTGATGACATCTCCAAATTCCGCCTTGGTTTCATTACATCCCAAAAACTTACTTCCAGGCCCCCACTCCCACCCAAATACCCACCTGCTCATTTCAATAGCACTTCTGGGTTTTTTTTTAAATCCCAACTTTGTGTTTTGGATATTTTCAAAATTGTGTTTTGATGTGTTTTGTTTTGAAATTCCAAGTTAGTCTAATAAAATATTCATAAACTGAGATCTGCAAAAGCTGTTCTGCTGCTATGACCCATTAGAAATGCTTTCACATTTTTAAGTGGTTTAAAAAAAAGAAACTCAAAAGAATCCTATTTATAACACAGGAAAACGCTGTGACGGTCAATAAAGCCAGTCCTTTATGCACTGTCTAGTCCTACATGGCAGAGATCCCAGCTGGCTCACAAGCCTCAAGACATTTGGCTTCTGGAGGAAAGGAATGTTGACATTTGGCCTGGAGTGATCACTGTTAATATTCTGTCCCTTTGTTTTCTCCCCATCTGACACCTTTCCACTCAGTGCTGCCTTAGGGGGGTGTGTGTGTGTGTGTGTGTGTGTGTGTGTGTGTGTGTGTGTGTGTGTGTGTGTGTGTGCCATTAGTCACACCCAGGGGCACTCAGGGCTAACTCCTGTGTCTGTGCTCAGGGATCACTCCTGGCCAGGCTTGGAGACCATATGAGATGCCGGGATCAAACTGAGGTCGGCCACGTGGAAGGTATGCGCCCCTACCAGCTGTTTTCTTAAATCCAAGGCTGGAGTGGTCAGATTCAGACACAATAAAGTGCCTAGTACAACGACAGAATTTGGGAGTCACCCAATAACAATAGCATTTTCCATAGGAATGGGAGTTGGGACTCTTCACTTGAGAATTCTGAGCCTAGGGCGCTCCTGAAACTGCTTCCTGCAGTCTGGAAACCAGTTTTTCCTCAGAAAGCGTTTCTTCCCAGAGAAGGAGAAAATGCTAGAGGCATCTCATTTTTTCCACAGCTTGTGGCTTGGCTGACTCAACTCTGCCTTTCCCTGAGTCACAAGTTTTTCCCCATTTGGAGGATCGTGGCCCCCACCCAGGCTCTCCACCCACAGCTGGCCCCTGCTGGGGCGGCTGACTGAAGAATAAGGCCCTGGGGCTTTCTGGACACAGACTTCTGCAGAAATTGCTTCTTGGATGAATGAGTCTTTTGTCTTTGGGATTTATTTACAGCTACTTGATTATTGTAATAATTCCAAGAAAGTAAGGACAAAAAAGTTTGTAACTGTGAGCAATTGTGCGACATATATTCAGACAAACTTGGACGTATATGTGTTGCATGCACGAATTAGTATAGTGGCGTATATATGTTACACTCGGATTCATACTGACATGACTTGAAGTCATATGTCAATTTTATCTCAACAAAATTCTTGGTTTTTACTGAACATGAATGCAAAAAAAGGATAGAAAAAGAGAGAAAGGAAGAAAGAAAACGAAAGGAGCAAGAGAGAAAGAGAGAAAGGAGCAAGAGAGAAAGGAAGGAAGGAAGGAAGGAAGGGAGGGAGGGAGGGAGGGAAGAGAGAGAGAGAGAGAGAGAGAGAGAGAGAGAAAGAGAGAAAGAAAGAAAGAAAGAAAGAAAGAAAGAAAGAAAGAAAGAAAGAAAGAAAGAAAGAAGGAAGGAAGGAAGGAAAGAAGGAAGGAAGGAAGGAAAGGAAGGAAGGAAGAAAGGAAGGAAGAGAGAGACAGAAAGAAAGAGAGAGAGAAAGACAGAAAGAGAAAGAAAGACAGACAGACAGACAGACAGACAGAGAGAGAAAGAAAGAAAGAAAGAAAGAAAGAAAGAAAGAAAGAAAAAGAAAGAAAGAAAGAAAGAAAGAAAGAAAGAAAGAAAGAAAGAAGGAAGAGAAAGAAAGAAAGAAAGAAAGAAAGAAAGAAAGAAAGAAAGAAAGAAAGAAAGAAAGAAAGAAAGAAAGAAAGAAAGAAAGAAAGAAAGAAAAGAAAGAAAGAAAGAAAGGAAGAAAGGTGTAAAACTCGGCATAAACAGCATTGCTTGGTGATTTAGGGACTCACAGTCTGCCTACTTTGCTCAGGGGGAGAGCAGGAGTGTGGGTGAGGCAGACCAAGGAAGTGAGGGAGAGGAACTGTGGGCAGGTGTGAAGGAGGGAAGTGCAAAAGCCCAGAGGTGGGAAGAACCCTGAGGCTCTGAGTAACAGGAAGAAGCCAATGTGAGATGAAGTGTTGCGTGAAGTCCAGGAGAGGCTGTCAGCCCTCCGCGCCGGCGCCCCCATCCCGGTCACAGGACACCTGCAGGCGGCCGGGGCGCCCAGCCTGCCGATAGGGCTGGGATTCCGCTACGGGTGCAAGAACCCCCATTCAAACCTCTTCAACCGGCTTGTCTTTCCTTCTCTGTACGCTTGGAAGCTTTACTGTAAAAACTTGAACATACGAGATTCGCAGAACTCTGATCATGATTAATATTACTGATGAGAGATGGGGACTGGGCGCTAGCAGCAGGCCAGAGGGAGCAGAAGGCACAGTGACTTCACGGCTGCCGTCGCGATTATTCCTTGGCCCGCGTCCCCGCCCTCAGGGCCCTGCTCAGTTTAGGGTCGGGACGCAGTTTGCAGCAGTGACACAGCGGGCAGGGCCGGACGGAGGCTGATCCAGCGCGAGCCAGAGCGCACTCTTCGGGCCGGCTGCGCTCCCTGCTCGCCGCCTCCACCTCCGGCCGCGCTGCCCGCCCGCGCTGTCCGCCGGCCAACGTGGACCGCCGAGTTGGCCCCAGGCTCCGCCCGGTTGGCCGAGTCGCCGCGAGGGCGTGTCCTGGGCCGCGGCGGGGTAGGAGCGGCCGTGTTCGGATTCGGGCCTGGGCCGGGCCGGTCGGGAAAGACCCCCGCGGAGAGCCAGGGGCGCGCACTTGGCGACTTCTGCCTTCGGCCGCTCTCGGGGTGACTCGGGCTCGGGCGGGGCGGGCGGCGGTGCAGCGCGAGACTCAGGCTTCGCCCCCGAGCAGCGGCGGGAAAAGCGCATCTGTCTGGCTGGCCGGGCTGGGGTCTTCGCGGCCCCACTGGGGGGGGTTCGGGGAGAGAACAGGTAAGGGACTGTTGGGGTCCCCGGGAATGCGCGGCGGAGTCGCTGGAGGCGCCCAGGACTGCAGGTAACTTGTGTTGCGGGCCTGACCCTTCTCTCGGGGCGCCTCCTGGGACCCCCTGGCTGCTGGCTCTGGAGTGCCGGGGCAACTCTCCCACCAGCGGGAGAAGGAAGCGGAGGGTGGCCGCGCTTTCCAGCTGGCCTTCTCTGACCTCTCGCACGCAGGAGACACCTGGCGTTGGCCACTTTCCTAGAGCTTTGTCAAAGGGAGCCGGGGGCCTTGCCAGGCGCGCTCTGCGACGCGTTCACAGAGGAAGTCACTGCTCAGAAAGAACGAGGGCAGGTCCTCTGCTGCTGCTGGAATCGCCTTCCCTTCGGTTCTTCCTTGAAAACCCAAACAGGTTTGGGATTTCCCCCCCCCCCCTCTCTGAGGGAGAGGTATCTTTATCTTCAGCCCTGCCTTTGCAGGTGGGAAAAGAGCTTCTCCGTCACTGAAACTTGATCTGATCTCTGCAGCCTAAGGAACCACTTCTTTCACATTAAAAATGAGCTGCGGTCTCGAGGGAAGACAGTCAGAGGCCTGGGGGAGGAGGAGCCTCCGTGGGGTCATTCTTGGCATGTACTTTCCATTAATTGCTGGTGTTCCTTGGTACCCGGGTCTGTGCAATCTGGACAATCGCTCTGACTTCAGCCATAGGCTCGGCAGAGCCGGGACAGGGAGCTGAGGCAGCCCCAAAGGCCACCACAGGAAACAAGGAATGGACAATGTCCAGCTCTGCCGCAGGGACCCCACAGTGGGTGGGCGAGAAAGGGACCAAGAAATTGGAGTCTTGGGGCGGGAGCGATAGTCCAGCGGGTAGGGTGTTTGCCTTGCCGCGCGCCGGCCTGTGCTGGTCAGGGTTCGATCCCCGGCATCCCATATGGTCCCCTGAGCACCGCCAGGAGTAATTCCTTAGTGCAGAGCCAGGAGTAACCCCTGAGCATCACCGGTGTGACCCCCAAAAAAAAAAAAAAAAGAAATTGGAGTCTTTTCATGTTGGGTCACCAGCCTTCAGGAGCTTCTAGTTGTTTGGAGCAGGGCTGGGAGCTTGGTAGTAACTTTGATGATTGGAGAACTAGCTTGATGCAGCTTTTGAGGATTAAGAGAAATCGTTTTAGCAGTGTGGTTATTTTTGAGCCTGGCGACTCTCCACAAGCTTTGTTGTTCGTGGAAGAAAGCTTTCCAGGAAGTGGAGGGCTGGGCGAGCCACCAAGGTGGGTCTGTGAAAGAAGATGCCAATGGTCATGGAGAAGACTTCTAATCCTTTTCGCCTAGAGCCCCTGAGGCTTTTTCTGCAGTACCTTGTACCTTGGTTCTTAAATTCTCCTTCTCTGTGGCCTCTGAGCTCAGTCCTAAAGCTATCCTACGACCAGCGTGTGTGACCAGTCCGCACAGTGACGAAGAGAAGGGGCTCCTTCCTCACACAGGCTTCGTGACCAGGCAGGACCTGGCACATACCCTTTATCTTTATGGAACTTAACCCTTAGAATTAGAAATGATCTTTTGCTGACTTCCCGGTTTGGCTCTCCCAGCAGTAGAGATATCATGATCGGCTCGACCTGGCTCCCTGCTCTTATCTGGTGCTGGGCATGGTAGGATTTAGTTAAATCCTTGGAATGTGACATGAGGAGGCTGTGGAATCAGTGTGGTTATGTTGGAGCTGGCTGAAAGGAGGGACAGAGGATCCATCAGCCCTGTCCACTCAGAGATAGACCCGAGGGTCAGAATCCTGGTCACTCCTTGAGTTTGGCCAGGTGCTCTCTTCCTTCCAACTAGTCTCTGAAGCCGACCATGTGCCAGGCCTAGGCCTACTGTACTAGGCACCACAGGTTTCAGGAACATGGACATCCTCTGGCTACTCCAGTTTTGCCACCAGCGGCGTGTGACAAGGGCATGGAGGGACTGTGAGTCCCAGATCAGTCTGCAAGCCCTTCGCAGAGCCTGAGAAATGGGAGCCGGTACTGCAGCCCCCCAGAGCCCCTCAGCAGCATCACTGCCTGCAGCTCTTCCCCCACCCTGGATCCTGCTACACCTGGTCAGGGAGGACCTGACCTAGCTGGCCACCAGAGCTCCCCAAATGCCACAGGCATGTGGGGTCAGCTTGCTCTCTCTCTCTCTCTCTCTCTCTCTCTCTCTCTCTCTCTCTCTCTCTCTCTCTCTCCCTCTCTCTCGCTCGCCTCTCTCTCTTTCTGTCTCCCCTCCCCCTCCCTCCTGTGCTAGACCTGGTGTTTCCAAGTCTGTTAGGTGGTTTGACACATGGGTGTGTTCAAGGGAACGTGTTTCTGCCTCACCTCCGACAGGCCTTGGGGAGCAGCCCTGTGTGTGGCCTGCAGACTGCCATCCCCGGATGTGGAAGTTCAGAACTCTGCACCCAGGCACTACTCTTTGAAAACCTTAAATTTAGGGAAAAAAATAAAGAAAAGGAAGGTCATGTTCCTGCTTCTTAGAACTAACTGGCACTAGGATTAGATCACATTTTCTGCTGCCTTTTTCTTTTTACTTTTTTTTTTTCTTTTTGGGTCACACCCAGAGATGTTCAGGAGTTACTCCCGGCTCTGCACTCAGGAATGACTCTTGGTGGTGCTCAGGGGACCATATGGGATGGTAGGGATCTAACCCAGGTTGGCCGCTTGCAAAGCAAACACTGTCCCCGCTGTGCTATCGCCTCCAGACCTTTCTGCTACCTTTTCTAAGTAGAAAAACATCAAGTCCTGCTTGCTCTCTCCATTCTGGATCTTATCTAGCTCCCAACTTTGTTCATACCCACCATTTTTTTTAAATATTCATAAGCATTTTTAAGTTTAGCAGCGTTAAAAGTACTTCCATTGTTGTGAAAAAAGTTTTATAATTCTTTTTCTCTTATAAAACTGAAATTCTGTATGCAATAAATAACAAGTCTCCTCTCGCCACCCCAGGCTTTTGATAACCACCATGCTACTTTCTGTTTCTTTGAATTTAGCACCCATAGGTCGGCCCCCATATAAATGGGTCCTGATCCTTCTGTTGTTTTGTGACTGGCTGACTTCCTTGACTATTGGCGTTCCTCCAGGTTCACCCACTGCAGCATGTGTTACTCTCCTTGGGGTCACCTTCCTTCTTCGCACCCAGCATGCGGGGCTACATTCTGCTTCTCAGTCGTCAGTCATGGACATGTAGCTGCTCATATGAGTAATGTGATTATGAACATGGGGTTCAAATACCTCTTCAAGAGTCTGCTTTAAGTTCTTTTAGATATATACCTAATTGTACGACAGCTGGAGGATGTGGAAGTTCTATGTTTATTTTTTTTTAGGAACTTGTGGGCTCTTCAATAGCAGGGGCAACACACTCCACCTTTCTACACACAGGACACAGTCTCAACTTCTCCACATCCTCACCAATTCTGTTATTTCTTTCTTTTTCTTCTTTTTTTCTTAAGATTCATTCTCAGACGTGAGCTCCATCCACTCTGTTATTATTCACAGATGCATTCCTGAACACTTCGGAATGTGTAGTTTCTGCAGTCATGGCATCCTATCTGCCTGTCATTTTGTGGCTGGCTTTTGCCCAGTCCACATTTAATGTCTGTTGTTCCTCTGTGTTGATTCATTTAGGTCAGACTCTTCTGTTGTGTGAGTAGAACCTAGGCTTTATCCTATCACGGGCTTTTCTGGGTCTCTGCTGCAGAGACCACCTCCACTTTCCCTTTAGGGCACTCTGAGTTCCTCCTCAGTGATCTCTCTTCTGATGCATCCCAAGGCCTCCAAACTTAGCCCAAGGGTCTCGGGTAGCCAGATGGTTCATATCAGGGACCCGATGATCAGTAGCAGGAACTCAAGACTGACACTGATTATACACGAAGTTTGCTACACACAGCCAAGGTGAACCTCAAGATAGCAGTTTTGATACAAGGTGATGTGGGCAGCATTTCTCATGATACCTTGTGGGCTTGAGAGGACAAGTGATATGTCGCTTGGGGCCAAGCACCCCTGTGGTACAATGTACCCAGCCTCTATGCTGGGACTTGCTGTGGCTTCCCACCTGGGGTCCAACACACTGAGCAGCATATAACCCAGGGGTGACCCGGAAACAGTGTGGGATGGACTCGACATCCCACACTAGATGTGCTGTGTGTATTCCTGTGTGCACATGCCGGTGACAGGGTCTGATCCCACTTGCTTCCTCTTCAGAAGAACTGAATCATGCTTTGAATCATATTGGATCCTGATTACGGAGTTTTCAAAGGTTCTTTTCTTCACTAACCACTTTAAGAAGCATCCACTAGGTGCTTGGCAGTGCTCAAGCACCGGTCAAGAAAAAAGGTTCCCCAGTGTGCTAACAATTGCTGAAAGTACTAATACCAACCTAGAACTGAGCATTAAATACAGGCAAAAAGATACACATGACAACCCTTTAATGTATGTTCTATAATCCACAATCTGGAAGGGAAGGAAAAGAGAAAGAGATAGAGAGAAAGGGAAATAATAAAGAACCTGCCATGGAGGCAGGCTGGGGGAGGGGGAGGGAAGCGGGGACGTTGGTGGTGGGAGATGGGCACTGGTGGAGGGATGGGCACTGGTGGTGGAACACTGTATGACCAAAACCCAAATATGAACATCTTTGTAATTGCATATCTCACGGTGGTATAATAAAATACTTTTTTTAAAAAAAAAAGTTCCCGTTACCAAGAGCCTAGAATTGAGTCAGGAAAATAGGAAATACTTGAGCCAAAAAATGGAGAGACAATAAAATATCATGGAAATAATATAGGGTGGTATCACAGTGAGGGGTTGGGGGGTCTGTAAACTCTGGGAAAGGACAGTCAGAAAACATTGTAGCCTTTGTGGTCCCCATGGTTACATTACTACTACTGACCTCTGCCTTTACAGTGTGAGAACAGTCAGACCACTGTAAGTGAGTGTGGCTGTGTAACAGTAAAATTTTATTCACAAAAATAGGCTGGGGCCATATTTACCCTCAGGCCACAGTCTACTGACCATGGCCTGGCTGCAGGGAAATGCTGCCCGAGCTGGAATTCTCAGCCGTGCCTCTGTCTCCAGGACCCTGGGCTCCCCACTTACTATCAGAGCCTCAATATCCCTCATATCCAGGTAGGCATCTGCCTACTAGGTTTGCGTGAGAACTAAAGAGATGGCTGACCTCTTCCTGGAGAAAGCATGCAGCCCATGATGGCAGCAGAGCTCTGGGCTCAGAGGCTGAGTCAGTGGTCTCAGAGTCTGGAGCAGTTTGGCTTGGTGTCTGAGGACTTGGTGATGGCTTAGAGTCACAGACTCCCTTCCACTGGAAGCAAGTCCAAAGTTCTGGCTACATAAATGTGCCTTGGGAATAGCTAACAGAAGTTGAAGCTCAGGGTTCCAACTTTCTTGCCCCTTGGCTCCTTCTACCACTCAGCATGTTCCACCCATTCTCCAGAGTCCTCTGGGCTGGGCCTCTGCTGCCCATAGTTCTGGCCTGCCCCATCAAACAGCCTTTCTGCCACTTTCCCTCTGCAGGCAGGGGAGTCCGCTTCCACCACCACACCGTCTCCTGTTCCACTCCGGGGCTCAAGTTTTTTTAGGCGGGTGGACTCACTGGACTGCAGAGGGGTGCCCGGCTCAGGGGTCAGCAAGTTGGGGATGCGGGCAGAGTGGTCCCTCACCCAGCCTGGGACAGCTAAAGCCTTCTTTCCTTCCTCCCTCAGCCCAGCCCGGAGAAGATGGACTATCTGGCGAACACGGAGATTAACAGCCAGCGCATCGCTGCCGTAGAGAACTGCTTTGGGGCCTCCGGCAGCCACTGGCCCTGCCGGGCCGCGTGCTCCTAGGCGAGGGCGTGCTGACCAAGGAGTGCCGCAAGAAGGCCAAGCCACGCATCTTCTTCCTCTTCAATGACATCTTGGTGTACGGCAGCATCGTGCTGAGCAAACGCAAGTACCGCAGCCAACACATCATCCCCCTGGAGGAGGTGACGCTGGAGACACTGCCCGAGACCCTGCACGCCAAGAACCGCTGGATGATCAAGACGGCCAAGAAGTCCTTCGTGGTGTCGGCCGCCTCCACCACTGAGCGCCAGGAGTGGATCAGCCACATTGAGGAATGCGTGCGGCGGCAGCTGCTGGCCACAGGCCGCCAACCCAGCACAGAGCACGCAGCGCCCTGGATCCCCGACAAGGCCACGGACATCTGCATGCGTTGCACACAGACACGCTTCTCCACCATCACCCGGCGCCACCACTGTCGCAAGTGTGGCTTTGTGGTCTGTGCCGAGTGCTCCCGGAGCGCTTCCTCCTGCCCCGCCTCTCCCCCAAGCCTCTGCGCTGCTGCACCCTCTGCTACCGGGAATTGGCCACCCAGAAACGGAAGGAGGAGGAAGAGGAGGAGGAAGAGGAGCGAGGCATGGGGTCCCCTGCACAGCTGGCCCACCTGGCTGGGGCCGTCTGCACGGCCTCCAGTGGGGATGATGATGACTCCGATGAAGACAAGGAGGGCGGTGTGGATGGCGACTGGCCTGGCCAAGTGAAGTTCTATGCCTCAGGCATCTCCTGGTCGTCCTTTCACAGCTGGACCCGTATCTGCGCACATGAGAGCAGGGCACCCTGGTACCTTTTCCCTACCCACGTGCCCCCAGCCCCTTCCCTGTGGGTGGCCGGCTCCACAGAAGTGACTTTGCCTCTGGACTGGCCAGTGCCTTTACTGTGTATTGACACCCTCCTCGTTCCTCTCTAGGCCATTGTCTTTGTGTCTCACAGACTCTGCACCCCCGAGCGTCTTGGGAGCAGATGTTGTTTCTCAGCCCCACAAGCTCTGCTCCTGGATAACCTTGACTGAGCAAACCCCAGTGGCAGAGGAAGATGGAGTGAGGACCCCACTGCTCTGAGACCCCAGCACCGTGCCCCTGACAGCACACGTCAGAGAGCTGGGATGCTGGAAGACCGGCCCACCTTATCACTGGTGCCCATCTGCCGAGTGGCACAGGACACGCAAGCTCTCAGAGCCAGGCAAGAGACTGCTATACTGCTGTACCCTGCAGGTGCCAATTGAAGCCTACCCACAGCTCGGTGCCCTGGATGGGCGTCTGGCTGCATCTTCCTCCCTTTGGGTGTTCACCGCCCCTCATTTCCTCCCGCCTCTCACCCCGTGGCTAGCAAAAGTAGAGGCTTCTGTTAGGACTCTTCATTGCACTTGACAGAAATCTGCCCAGAATGATGAAATAAAAAGTGTATAGACTCAGATGGTCCAAGATTGTTGTTCATTGGCTTAACTGAAGGCTGTAACCATGCTGGGTGGCAAATATCCCTGCTGGTGGCAGTAGGGACAGACAGACACACTGCCATACTTCAGCAGATGCCCTGAGGACACAGCCCTGTGTCTGCTCCGTGCCACTAGTTCTGGGGTGATAGCTGATAGGTCTGCAGCCCCTCCCCTGCTGGACAGAGAGCAAGGGAAACCTAGAGCCTTTGTTTCCTCAGCCTGGGCTCTCCAGGGTTCCAGGTCTCCCAGAAAGCCTGCCTAGGCCTGCCCCTGAGGTGGTGCTATTGTCAGATGGCCCAGGTCAGAGCAAAGGTGCTGGACACAGTTGTGCATCTCCTACTCCTGGCTGCTGAACTGAAGGTTATTAAGACAGTGCCTTTTATATTCATTGCAGCACTATTCACAATAACCAGAATCTGGAAACAACGAGAGTGCCCAAGAAGAGATCACTAGATAAAGAAACTGTGGTACATCTACACAATGGAATACTACGCAGCTGTCAGGAAAAACGAAGTTATGAAATTTTCCTATAAATGGATGGACATGGAAAGCATCATGCTGAGTGAAATTAGCCAGAGGGAAAAGGACAGATATAAAATGACTACATTTATTTGCAAGATATAAAAAACAGCATGATACCAATATCCAAGGCCAGACAAAACATGGATCAGGAGGTCTTGTCAGTGGGTGGAATCTACTGCAAGTGTGTGGGAGTCAAAGGTTAGGTAAGACAGAGCAGGGAGCAATGTGGTAACAATTACTGGAAATGGTAATACGAACCTAGTACTGAGCATTGAATGTAGCAAAGGGATATACATGATAACCTCTAAATGTATGCATTGCAAGCCACAATGTGTAAGAAAAGGAAGAGAGAGAGAGACAAAGACAGAGAGAGATAGAGAGAAAGAGAGTGGAGAGAGCAAAATGCCTGCCATAGAGGCAGGCTGAGGGAGCAGGGAGGGAATCAGGGGACATTGGTGGTGGGGGAAATAGGCACTGGAGGAGGGATGGGTGCTGGAACACTATATGACTGAAACCCAATCATGAACATCTTTGTAATTGTATATTTCATGGTGGTATAATAAAACATTTTTTAAAAAAGACAGTGCCCTACAGGTGTGGCCATGCTAGTTGTTTCCCAATTGCCTGACCAGCCTGGACCAGAGTCCACTGTGGCTCAGTCATTGTCAGCTAGAAGTAGTGATTGTAGTCAGGAAGCTGTCCCCAACCCAGCACAGTGCTGAAAGTCCCCCATGGGCTTGGTCCATGACTGGTGAACTGTCCTCAAGCTGGATCTCAAGCGTTCAGACAAGCAGCACCCAGCGGGCTCCTCCAGGCACTCTAGGCAGCAGCTCATCTGCGTCTAGAGCTGCAAGTCCCACGCATGGCGACAGGTGCCAACCCCAAGGTGCAGAGGACCAGGTGGGGGAGCGCCAAAGGTGCTTCCAGAAATGACACCTGGTTTACAATTCCTTGATCTCCCTGAGCCACACCAAGTGGTCAAGGCCTGCTCTGCCTGGGCAGATGGACATGCCAGGTGAGGGGAATTCCCTGAAGACTGAATGGGCAACTTCCCAAACACCTGACCAGGCAGCCCTGACCCTTGACTACCGCACTAGTGCCAGGACAGGGCGTGTCCAGTTCAGACACAGACCTTTGGTATGCTGGCCCTGGCCCTGGCTCCTGGCTTGCCTGGTCACTCCCTGGAGTAAGGAGGGCAAAGCAGCAGACGATGTTCATGTGGACACCGGAAAACTGCAGCCCAACACTGCCCACCAGCCTCTCCACAACTGGTTGCAAAAGGGCACAGAAGCGGGCAGCAGGGTGGTCTGATGGAAGGCCCTGCCTTTCTCACCAGTGCTGGACCCTCGTCCCAGCCCACACCTGCATCACCCACTCCCACCCAAGGCTGCTGCTTCTGAATCTCAAGGGTTCGCCTAAAGGGACCCAAGAGTCTGGGCCAACCACCTTTGGAGCCCCGCATGCCTGCTCTCACCCATGCTGCCGAGGGGCTGGGACACACTGTGAGTGACACACAAAGTCCCTGCTCTGCAGGGGCAAATGAGCACGGATGGGGTCCTTAGTGAGGGCTAGGACTGAGGTCTCACTGGCCTGACCCTGGCCCCCTGCCTTGCCTGGGAACCCAGGTCAGGGAGCAGAAGGCAGGGGGAGCTTACCCAGTGCTGAGAGTGAGCGACCCACTCTGAGACGTCATCAGACAACGGCGTGTGC